>CAJNSZ010003065.1:0-12380 GCA_905329745.1 Rotaria sp. Silwood2
AATGAAAATTTTTTTAGCATGGTGTCAATAGTATGTGATCATTGATAAAATAGAAAAGAAGCGTGTGCCTTCTTTTTCGTCACTTAACCCTCGACTGAATATTAAACGACAAGCATGATATAATTAGGAAAGTTTTATATCCTAATGAGAGCAATTATTAAATTATAGTTTATTTTTGTACTATACTTTTGTGACGTATAAGTCACATTTTAGGCATGACTAGAGTGTAAATGTATCCCCTCGGTATCTAAACCACCGTTCATACGCTCGCTCTATTTACATTTGAAATCTGTCACCAGCGTATTTTCTTCTTGTTCTTTACTTGAACGCAGACTCTTCTTTATGATCAAGGTTAGTGACTCTTAACAACTAGGCAGTAGTATGTGGACTTCGGCTTATATGTACATATAGCGTGCAGCTGCATCAAGAACATGTCCATGAACAGAATTAGACACATATTCACAGTCCATCGGCATCGTCACATGATACGCGCCGAGCGGCGCCCACACCAACTGCATTCGATACCGCAATAAACAAACCACAGTCACTACCACATATCTATATATGGACATACTATTTCACACCTTTACCATCAACCTGACTTCTGAATGTCACACTTGCAATATTATACTGCACACCCAATCTCATGCCCTCAGTCGAATGCAGTCACACTATGAAGCACGGACTCCAACTACCAAAATTTATTAAAAATTCGGCAGCCACAACGTGACCACTGAATTCCATTCATATTTTGGCAAACGTTCTATGAGCAACGAAATTCATCCCCATTTGGGCGGCCAGCCTGAAACCATTGAAATCCATCGACACTTGATTGCGGAGAGCGCTATTACCCAAATTCATTCATATATCGCTGCTCACTATGCGATCACTGAATTCAATTGACATTTGGGTGGTCGTGCAGCCAAAAAAATGAAATTTATCGATGTTTGGGTCGTCTCCTTCTAACCAAGGCAACCCATCCACACTAGGGTTTATTAACCCATGAGTACCTACTCCTGCATCCGGAGACACGCCATCATCCAAGTAGTTCTTAACCACATCTAATATGATAACAAATGAAGCGAAAAAGTATGACTGGTAGATAGCTTACTCCCGAAAACCCTTGATTGGCTGACTTCGCACAGCGAAGAAATATGATTGGTGGATAGCCAGTCCTCGAAAACCCTGATTGATTGATTCTTCGTAGTGAAAGTATGAATGTGTAGATGATGTTTTTTTTTGGCCCCGATGCAAACACACAAACACACAAAACCTATTTTTTTTCATATGACCCTCCCTACAGTCGNTGTTTTAGCCCTTGATGCGAAAACCAAGAAGTTTGTGTATCAAACAGCTTTGCAATAGACTTTGTATTTCATTAAACAGTCTTTTCTAATAAAAGAAGTCGATCAAACAAAAAGAACACTGAAAAGGATAGAAATGTTTTTAAAAAATTAAAAATGACGAAAACATCAGTTGAAAACGGAAAGTGATCTGAGCATATTTTGCGATATCGAATTCCAAAAATTGATAGGGGATCATAACGATATTGTTTTCTAATATGTCAAGTATATATTACTAAATTATCTCGACTAACATCGGGTACCTCCGCTAGTTCTTTATATAATGAAACAACTCAATATTGTTTTGAAAGAAGTCGTAATGCAAATAAATTTTTTTTATACATCGCCTGTGAATATTACTCTGGCTTTAGGAATAGAACACATTGGACAAGAAACTACACAAATATGACAACACATAGCTTATAAAATACTTCAACAGTTCAGTTCCATAATAATACATCATGTGTTTAGAGCTTTTATATTACAGGGTGTGGATGTGGGTGTGGGTGCGGGTGTTGTGGGTGTCGGATGTGGGCGTGAGTGTGGATGGAGATGTGTTGAAAGCGCACACCCACACCCACACCCTAAATGTCATGTATGCTCTCAATAGAATAAAACGTGAAAAATCAGTCAAATATACAAGATATCAGTGTAAAGAATGTGATGTTAGGTTATGCGTAATGGATTGTTTTGAAGCTTATCACACCCTACAGCACTTTTGATAATGATTTTTAATTGAGTGAACATCTGTTTTCACTTTAATAAGAAACTTAATTTTTTCAAAAAAAAACCGTCTCCAAAGGGCTAATACTTGTAAAAACTGCGGATAAAAATGATAAAAATGCGTATTTTTCAAAAAAACTACTCGTTTTAACAATTTCACACCTTCTTAACATGTTTAAACGCCTTGGAGCTATCATTAAAACATGATTTTTACGGCAATTTATCATTAAAACGGCGTTATAACGAAATCATAACGCATTTAAATGCGTTTTGGGGAGGTCTTGTCTGTCCGGCGAGATGAAATCTTCCTATGAGAAAGCTAATCTAGCATGGAGTATAATGTGTCAGTTATTGAGTGATATATGAAGAAAAGCAACATAACGTATGATTTTATTTTTTGAAATTGTCCGAATAAGCGGTTGAATAAACAAAAACGAAACGAAGATAGCAAAAAATAAAGAAACACGACTTGACAACAAAAGCTGAAAGCAGAAATTAATTGTCAGGTTCACAAATTGACGGTTGTTCTTCTTAAAGCTACCATATTTGTTGCTCGTTGGAATATTTTTCCTATTTTTGTTGCATAGAATTCATTTAAAAAGAATGTCGATGGTTGAACATTAAGATGAAATGTCAATATTTGTGGCGTGTAAGAAAAGAAATATGCCACAGTAAGCAGGTAACGCTGCCATTTTGTGTCGAGCTCACTGCAAGCCAACGAGAAAGAAATGATAAATTGAGGCAGAGCGCTCAGAATGATGATCATCGGTGGAATGAACAATTCCTTGTGTTTTTTCAGTTGTTCGCGGAATACTTGTGCGTGTGTTTTCTTCTTATGCGTGTTGGCATGATGGCGAGAAAGCAGGATGATAAGAGAGATAATGCAGATGAGTTGTACAAGAAACGGGATTATATAATGAACGAGTGTGATGGTTTTATTATAGGTCGCCAAGAATTTGTCGAATTCTGTCACACACCATGTTGCTAGAAAGTAAAAAAATGTCAACAAAAATTTGATTCAAGCGGAAAATATCATTCACCGTTCTCAGTGTGTTTCAGATCTTTGACAATTTTGTATTTGATTAATTCATGTGAATGGGATGCAAATACGACGACGATTATGCATGCTATGATTCTCTTAGCAATTTTCGGTTGTTTCAACCACTGCCCTTTTGGATAAACTGCCACATAGATACGTTCAATGCTAACAAAAGCTGTTAGCCAGTAACAAACTCGGGTACACGAGGACAGAAGAGACGACAGAATTTTGCAGAGAATAATGTTCACCATCGGCTGGGTGATAAGTCCTCGTGCGCCGATGAGAATATGAAGAATTTTTCCGACGAGACAAAAAAGTGCCAATTGTGAGATGATACTGCTGGCGAGAAAGTAGTTAGCAATCCCATTCGAACTTACTTTTGGACGTCGGAATGTGATGAATGAAAAGAAGTTATTGACGATACCATAGAGAGACAGCAGCACTGGTACAATGATGTAAATGCTGAATGACACTTTTTGCGTGATGAGTGATGATGCAAATATATCGGCGCTCAGAAGGGATTCCAAAGTGAAACTGAGCACTTGCGTGTTGTGTTGACAAATTGAACCAAAATGACATCGAGGACATATACACAAATACTCACTCGATATATTTATCTCACCTTTAATACATCTGCCTTGTGCCAGACAATATTGACATTGATCCCATTTTTGATTGTAACGAAGACACTGCGCGAGACTGTTGATGTCACACAAGCAGAAATAGTCATCGTCGTGAAAACATAATAACTGTGAACTCCTATTTGTGTTTTTGTTGCAGAGAGTGTGATATTTCAATACGACATTCGAGACTGCAAAAAAGGACAGAAATAAACAAATGAATTTGATGCAGCATGTTGATTGGATGATAAAATGTCAACAATGCCATCATACCGACAGTGGGAATACTATTATGCATGAAATTCATCGACTGATGGGCCAATGCATGGTCAGTCATCCACTCACGGCCCCACAGTTAGAAGTCACAGCTTCAGATAGTCTATCGGCTATCAGTTGCATAATTCAGAATTCTGAAGACATAGCAACATTTTATTAAAATCACGGTACGCAGTTCAGTTTGAATTCTGCTGACTCCAATAGAATTCTGTCAAAATGCTGCTGGTATTTTTAAATTCTAAGCAGAATTCTGTTGTTTGGGAGGGAGCGCACTGTATGCACAGGATGAAAAAGTGAAAGTCGCTTTTTTATCAGCTCAAATAGTGATCCATATACTTCAAGACATGCTCTGCCTAATTCCATTAAAGATTTTGTTACAAAATTTAACTAGAATGGCAAAATTACCAAGTGAAAAATTCGCCTGAAATCAGTGGTATCGGTAGGGTGATTTATTTTTCACAAAACTGAAGAGACTGATAAGTAAATTCAAGTCATATTCTGAATATGCATACGATCCAGTAACTACCAAATCTATTTTAAATTCGAACTTATGACTGTTGAGAAAAAAATAAAATATTTTTGTTAGTAGTTTTTAAAACGGCTGTATTTGGTAAAGCGAGCACGTGTCCCCTGGCGGATGCTTGAATTCGGTGAGACTTTGCTGGATGTTATTCAATACTAAGGAAACTCGATTTTCTGATCTTTCTTAAGATGTACGATTGTTTCTTGAATATTCAATATCTCGAGAAGGATACATTTCTTTTGACTGGAATTTTCAGGGCATTCTAATGACCATGAAATCTGTTTATGGACGCGATTTTGCCATTCAAGGTCCCATAAATTCATTGCCAGAAACTGAAAATCCAGTAATAAGATCATAATTCCAGAAAGACAGCGTACGGGAATGAATCCATTTAGGCTTCTTCTAGTCTCGTCGGATCCTACTTTTGGGTAGAATATCGGCTCGATCGACGATTAACAGCTAGATATATTTCCTCGTTAGATATAGGTTTTTCAAAAAAACCATGATGTTCAAGGTATTTTGGATTTGTTTTGATCCAGAAACGTTTTTATTCAATAAGATTAATATATGTGGAATCAGCGTATCAAGCTGTATCGAATGATATACAGGGTATTCCTAAAATTCGCTCGGGAAATAAAACGTGAATAACTCTTAAACACTTCAAGCGATTTAAATGAGCTTTTCATAATTTTATAGCAGGTGCTCTAAAGTTTTATTTCACATAATTTCATCATCAACTGTTGTTCCAAGTGATCTTCGTCAATTGAAATACATAAATCTATTCTTTTCGAAAATATTTGCAAAAACACAGCCTAAAGCTTCTTCTGAAATCACTTTCGTCTCATCATCGATTCTTATTTACACATCAGTAAGACGTTTTGCACTGAAACTTATCTAAAAGGCTTTGCTGATATGTAAATGAGCATCAGTGATGATGTCATGTGATTTTTCAAGAAGGTTTAGGCGGTGTTTTTTTCAAATATTTTGAAAATAATAAATTTATGCATTTTAGTTGATAAAGATCATGTTAAATAACAGTTGGAGATGAAATTTTGTGAAATAAAACTTCAGAGAACCTCCTATGAAATGATGGCAAGCTCATGTATATCGCTTGCAGTATTGAAAAGTTATTTACATTCTATTTCCGAACGGATTTTTGGAACACCGTGCATAACACAAAACATTTTATAAAAGAAAAAATTTTCTCGAGAAAACGTGGACAAGTGTCTCCTCAGGTGTTTTCCGCCGGATGTTTTTTTCAATAAACGTTTTCTCTTAAGAGTAATTTTCTGCGTTATACAGAATTATTTCACAGCAAAAGAAGTTCATTGCAGTATAGGAAAGTCATATGTCTGCTTGCCATACGAAAAATGCATATTGTGTCTGCGGAGAAGAGTAGAAGATGTGCAGAGTGTGTGCATATTTATACTCTTCTGGATGGCTATAGCTACAGAGTTCTAAATTGTGATAGAGAGAATTCTGCAGGCGCTCAAACTTACTTGGATGTGTCCCGTTGTGCAGTGGGATCACTTTATGTGTATGCGGACAATATTTCTGTGCACTGAATATTAGAGTCAGATTGAGAAATGATGTGGCAGTTGAACTGCTATACAACAGATGATAGTGAACTGTTGATTCGTTTGAATACAATTTAATCAAGCCGAATATTGGTAGAACCGGATTGCCATAAAGAACTTTTAAATGTGACGGTATATTTTCTTTGTAAACTGCTTGTTTTTTAATAATAATTCTTCTTGGTCACTATAATCGAATAATTGAATAACTGTTGCATGAATTTTGTCGCTTGACGAGATGAATGATTCGTTTTGAGGAGCATAGTTAATTTCAATGGACGCTGAGTGATACTGACATACCGAGCCAAAAAAATATTTCGGACATTGGCAGATGTAGGCATCAATCAGGCTGTGATGTTGATAGTTAACAAAGCATTTTCCACCGTTCTGACATGGATTTTGACCTGCATTCATATGACACTGCCGATCAAGATAACAGCCTGGACCGTATGAATTTATTGAACATATGCAGAATGGTTTTTCGCCATTTTGATCGTATCGCGAACGACATAACGACGTAGGAGAACAGTAATTCCTATAACGAATAATTGTTTAACAGAATGAGAAATGACGATTCATTCCTACAAACTAAACTCACATTTTTCTTGAATCGGTAACACAGGATTGGTCTTTGAATTGACAATTAGACCCATATGATCCATTTCTACATTCACACCAATATGATTGAGCATCATTAACTTTATTCATAAGTGGATGACATTTTCCTTCATTTAAGCATGGATTATTATTGGACAAGCACGTGTGATTTGTTTTAAGTTGTGATCGTTTAGTGTATTTCAACACTTTAGCGAGACGTTGTGATGGTAAAAAGTTAAATGGAACTGGATATATCCAGACCGCTAGAAATTCAATTGTCCTATCATCATTGAGTTGATATGCTTCGAAGTGAATTGCATACTTATTTATGTTTGACCGTAGCTGATGAGGTCTTGGATAGACAAAATAGAATTTATGTTTCTCATCAAAATTGTGAAGTGCTGGAGTGAAATGAAATTCATGATGCTCGAGAACGGTCGTTGTCTCGTTGACAGTTACAACAAATAGAGCTAGTATTTTGATGACAGATGTCGATAAGCTGCTATTCAAATCCTCTAAATGTGTGAATACTGTCAATCGATCACTCATGAACTGACACCACTCTCCGTAATAGCTCGGTGGACAGAAACATTNGAGTGATGATGCAAATATATCGGCGCTCAGAAGGGATTCCAAAGTGAAACTGAGCACTTGCGTGTTGTGTTGACAAATTGAACCAAAATGACATCGAGGACAAATACACAAATACTCACTCGATACATTTATCTCACCTTTAATACATCTGCCTTGTGCCAGACAATATTGGCATTGATCCCATTTTTGATTGTAACGAAGACACTGCGCGAGACTGTTGATGTTACACAAGCAGAAATAGTCATCGTCGTGAAAACATAATAACTGTGAACTCCTATTTGTGTTTTTGTTGCAGAGAGTGTGATATTTCAATACGACATTCGAGACTACAAAAAAGGACAGAAATAAACAAATGAATTTGATGCAGCATGTTGATTGGATGATAAAATGTCAACAATGCCATCATACCGACAGTGGGAATACTATTATGCATGAAATCCATCGGCTGATGGGCCAATGCATGGTCAGCCATCCGCTCACGGCCCCACAGTGAGAAGTCACAGCTTCAGATAGTCTATCGGCTATCAGTTGCATAATTCAGAATTCTGAAGACATAGCAACATTTTATTAAAATCACGGTGCACAGTTGACTTGCGTACCTAGTTGAGTTTGAATTCTGCTGATTCGAATAGAATTCTGCCAAAATACTGCTGGTATTTTTTTAATTCTAAGCAGAATTCTGTTGTTTGGGAGGGGATGCATTATATGTTCAGGGTGAAAAAATGAAAGCTGCTTGTTTTATTAGTTCAAATAATGATCCATATACTTCAAGAGATGCTCTGCCTGATTCCATTAAAGATTTTGTTACGAAATTTAACTAGAATGGAAAAATTACCGAGTTAGAAATTCGCCTGACATCAGTGGTATCAATAGGATGATTTATTTTTCACAAAACTGACGAGACTGATAAGTAAATTCAAGTCATATTCGGAATCTGTATACGATCCAGTAATTACCAAAACTATTTGATATTCGAACTTGTGACTGTTGAGAAAAAACATAAAAGTTGTTTGTAAGTAGTTTTCCAAACGGCAGTATTTGGTAAAGTGAGCGCGCGGCCCCTAGCAGACGCTTAAATTCAGTGAGACTTTGCTGAACGTTAATTAATATTAAGGAAACTCGATTCTCTGACCTTTCTTGAGATGTACGATCGTTTCTTGAATCTTCAATATCTCGAGAAGGGTACATTTCTTTTGACTGAAATTTTCAGAACATTCTAATGACCATAAAACCTGTTTATGGGCGCAATTTCGCCATTCGAGGTTCCATAAATCCATTGCCAGAAGCTGAAAATCCAGTAATCAGATCATAATTCGAGAAGGACAGCGTACGGGAATGAATTCATTTAGGCTTATTCTAGTCTCGACGAATCCTACTTATGCGTAAAATATAACCTAGATCGACGATTAAGAGTTGGATACTTTTCCTCGTTAGATATAGATTTTCCAAAAGACCATTATGTTCAAGGTATTTTTAATATGTTTTGATCCAGAAACGCTCTTAGTCAATAAGATAGGCATCTGCGGAATCATCGTATTAAACTGTATCGAAGGCTATACAGGGTGTTCCAGAAATTCGCTCGGAAATAAAACGTGAATAACTCTTAAACACTTGAAGCGATTGACATGAGCTTTTCATTATTTCATAGGAGGTCCTCTAAAGTTTTATTTCACATAATTTCATCTTCAACTGTTGTTCAAAGTGATCTTCGTCAACTGAAATACATGAATCTACTCTTGCGAAAATATTTTCAAAAACACAGTCTAAAACTTCTTTTAAAGTCGCCTTGGTCTTATCGTCGATTCTTATTTACATATCACCAAGGCGTTTTGCGCTGAAATTTATTTAAAAGACCTTATTGATATGTAAATAAGCATCGATGATGAGATCATGTGATTTTAAAAGAAGGTTTAGGCGGTGCTTTTTAAACATTTTTGAAAAGAATAGATTTATGTATTTCAGTTGATAAAGATCACGTTGAATAATCGTTGGAGATGAAATTATGTGAAATAAAACTTCAGAGAACTGCCTATGACATGATGAAAAGCTCATGTAAATCGCTTGAAGCGTTGAAGAGTTATTTACGTTTTATTTCTGAACGGATTTTTGGAACATCGTGTATAATACAAAACATTTTATAAAAAAAAATTTTCTCGAGAAAACGTGGACAAGGGTTCCCTCGTGTATTTTTCGCCGAATTGTTTTTTCAATAAACGTTTTTTCTTAAGGGTAATTTTCTGCGTCATACAGAATTATTTAGCAGCAAAAGAAGTTCGTTGCAGGATAAGAAAGTCATATGTCTGCTTGCCATACGAAAAATGCACCTTGTGTCCGCGGGGTAGAGTAGAAAATGTACAGAGTGTGTGCATATTTATACTCTGCTGGATGACTATGCCTACAGAGTTCTAAATTTTGATAGAGAGAATTCTGCAGGCGCTCATGCTTACTTGAATGTGTCCCGTTGTACAGCTGGATCACTTTATGTGTATGCGGACAATAGTTCTGTGCGCTGAATGTTAGAGTAAGATTGAGGGATGATGTGGCAGTTGAACTACTGTACAGCAGATGATAGTGAACTGTTGATTTGTTTGAATACAATTTAATCAAGCCGAATATTGGCAGTAACGCACTGCTATAAAGAATTTTCGAATGTGACGGTATATTTTCTTTGTAAACTGCTTGTTTTTTTAATAATAATTCCTCTTGGTCACTATAATCGAATAATTGAATAACTGTTGCATGAATTTTGTCGTCTGACGAGATGAATGATTCGTTTTGAGGAGCATAGCTAATTTCAATGGACGCTGAGTGATATTGACACGCCGAACCAAAATAATACTTCGGACACTGACAGATGCAGGCATCAATTAGGCTGTGATGTTGATAGTTAACAAGGCATTTTCCACCGTTCTGGCATGGGTTTCGACCTGCATTCATATGAAACTGCCGATCAAGATAACAGCCGGGGCCGTATGAATTTATCGAACATATGCAGAACGGTTTTTTGCCATTTTGATCATACCGCGGACGACATAACGACGTAGGAGAACAGTAATTCCTGTAACGAATAGTTGTTTAACAGAATAAGAAATGACGATTCATTCCTACAAACTAAACTCACATTTTTCTTGAATCTGTACCACACGATTGGTCTTTGGATTCACAATTAGACCCATATGATCCATTTCTACATTCACACCAATATGATTGAGTATCATTAACTTTATTCATAATTGGACGACATTTTCCTCCATTTAAGCATGGATTATTATTGGACAAGCACGTGTGATTTGCTTGAAGTTGTGGTCGTTTAGTGTATTTCAATACTTTAGCGAGGCGTTGTGATGGTAAAAAGTTAAATGGAACTGGATATATCCAGACTGCTAAAAATTCAATTGTCATATCATCATTGAGTTGATATGCTTCGAAGTGAATTGCATATTTATTTATGTTTGACCGTAGCTGATGAGGTCTTGGATAGACAAAATATAATTTATGTTTCTCATCAAGATTGTGAAGTGCTGGAGTGAAATGAAATTCATGATGCTCGAGAACGGTTGTTGTCTCGTTGACAGTTACAACAAATAGAGCTAGTATTTTGATGACAGATGTCGATAAGCTGCTATTCAAATCCTCTAAATGTGTGAATACTGTCAATCGATCACTCATGAACTGACACCACTCTCCNTGAGGTCTTGGATAGACAAAATAGAATTTATGTTTCTCATCAAAATTGTGAAGTGCTGGAGTGAAATGAAATTCATGATGCTCGAGAACGGTCGTTGTCTCGTTGACAGTTACAACAAATAGAGCTAGTATTTTGATGACAGATGTCGATAAGCTGCTATTCAAATCCTCTAAATGTGTGAATACTGTCAATCGATCACTCATGAACTGACACCACTCTCCGTAATAGCTCGGTGGACAGAAACATTGCTCCTGTGATTGATCAACATCAAATGTCTTTCTCCGTGCAAGCACACCACGATTGCATACCCAACCTTCTCTAGAATTCATCTGTGCGAGTTCTTGTCGAGGCGATGGTTTTCGTGGAATTGGTTGTTGAATAGCTGAAAAATCAACGAAAAGTAATAAATTCAGTGAAATATGCTACATGAAAGATTTTATATCATCGTGGTAATAAATCCACTCACCGATAATCGATGACTGCGGTTCTATTGTCGTATTATTACTATTGTTTTGCTCACGTCCGTTTGGAACAGATGGTGACGACGGATAATTTGGCAATTCTATTTTAATTGAAGCAGTTCGAAAAGAGAGGCTATACGGTCGATAGATTGTATATGCGATAGCACCTGGTCCTGTGGGACAGTAGAATTCATCTTCACCGAATTGACACTGTACCCGACCGTTACATTTTGAATCTGGTATACAGGTTCTGTTGAGACAGCGAACATCCCTGACTACTACAGTTTCATATTTGCCGTTATCACATCTTACATCTGTATCATTTAGCAAATGAAAACACAGGAAACGATCTCTACCATTTAGACATCTGTTTTCTGGAATACATTGTTCCCTCATTGAAATACATTTACTGTCTTTATCACATTTGAAATCAAATCCCAACTGATTCTGTGATGTGCAACTCAACAAATTTCGTTCGTCTAGCCCACCATAACAATCAATATAACCATCGCCCAATTGTGTTAGATTAATACATGGTCGATTCAATGTAAAATTCAATGCATCTTCCACATTAGCCAACAGACAAGGATATTCATAGTTAATGTCACATAAGCCGATGAATGGTCGCTGTGAATTTGCTTTCAAGCATTCATCTTTTTGTTCTTTCAAATTGGAGTTCCAACTTTGGAATAGTTTCAAGTTATGTTCACCGATAGTATGTTCTGTCAATAGTTGAAGTCCTTCTTCATCAGACCCATCTGAGCAATCCCATGCTCCATTGCACAACCAATCTTTTTGAATGCATTGACCGGTTTGACATTGATAATAAGTATCATTCGGAGGACATTTCCATTCATAACAGTCTATTTCATCTTTCCCATAATTCATATTCCAACGAGAATTGCAATATGACCAGAATTTGATTACTTTTTCCACATCTGC
>CAJNSZ010003066.1:0-12373 GCA_905329745.1 Rotaria sp. Silwood2
ATATTAGGCGTCCAAGAAGACTTGCATCCGATCGTATTTAATCGAAAATTAACATCTTATGAAGCAGCTGGATATGGATTTTGTGGCGAGTATCTATCAACAACGTCACCTGATGGAAAGCACATAGTCGATGCTTTTTTCGGATTAACAACAATAACATTTATACAACATACACAAAGTAAGAACATTGATTGATTCAAAATTGACAAGTTAACGTATCTATGTCATAAAAACCGGCAGTCAACCATATTTTATCACGCAAGGTAGTAGTCAATAGTAGCACGACAGATTAAAAAACACGTGTAGACACAAATCATTGGTATGTGTACATGCATGTATCGTTTTCACATGGCATGCGTGTAAACGCGTCAGAAAGGAAATTATATTCGCAAGTACACAGATGGAAATTTCTGCATATACACGCTGACTATTTTCACATATGAAGACATACAAATATTTTCGTAGAAACCCTTTGTGAATGCATGCACAACAAAAATTAGAACGGTCAAAAACTGAAGCATATATCACAGACATACATGAACACGCAGGAATTTGTTTCCGGATATAAGATTCGAACATACATGCTTTGTTTTACAAGACGAACTTCTTTAACATTGAGCCATTTACTTACATTAGAAATACAATGAAAACTAAAGGATATATTGATCACCCGATAACTTTCAGACACGCGTGTACATGAATGCTATAATAACTATGAAGACCTTCAAAAATGAACAGGTTCTTTGAGCTAATATAGTATGACTATATTGAAGAGCGATTCTGTTTTTACAAGAAATAAATAAATACATGTCGACGAACAAACTAAATTCTTGCATGCAGAAGATGTATACTACAAAATAGTAAAAATTTGTATGTCAACCCAGAATCACTTAACTATTAGTTTTCGTAAATAGGACCTTTTTGCATTGAAATACCTGATTTGGAGAAGGTCTGATCATCTTGCTGGTAGTCGCAGCTGATACTTTGACAATTCCACGCGAGTCATATGTCTTGCATGTATTGTTGATCTGCATTTATACGTAAAAAATACAAATATTTCAAATGCCTTGCTAGATCGCGCATGAGATCAGACGAATTAAAGAGTATTTTGCAAATAAACACGTGTTTTAAAAAATTTCTTACAAATACACACGTTTTTTAAGCTTTCGCATTTGACTGGGCAGACTGGTGCTGAGGGCTTGAATAATGCTGAAAGTAACAGACTCAACGGTTTATCTAATTTCAAAACTTCTGTACATTCAATTTCGGTTCCTGCGGATCTTTTTGATTTGGATGAAAAACGAAATGTTCTTTTTTGTCTCTTTATTTTCCCAATAGATAATTATGACTTTGCAAAATTCTTCTGGTCAGATGTAATGAAAAATATCAAACCAGAGGCGTTAATGCAAAAGATAAAAGTTTATTGGGGTCATTCAGATAAACGAGGTGCAATCGAAGGAACGTTACTAGATAATGCTGATTATATTAGTTGGTTCGTAAAACATATAAAATGTATACCAACTACAGTAAACCCATGTGAATTATCGAATAATATTTTTATTGATAATAAGGAATTGAAAGAACTATGTGGCAAGTATATGTATTTCCCTTCGATTTTATTACCACGAGAAAAGACAAATTGGCATGATATTTTTAATTTCAAAACAAAACTTTCAAGCAATGATTACTTTGATTTACTTCAAAAGATTCGTGATGATGAAACAAATTTGAAAGATAATCTTGATCGGATTCAAATGATATATTTTCATATATTAAAAGAAATGTATTACTGGTCATCCGATGAACGAGAAGTAGCGAAAGCACGAGTTAAATCACTGTATCTACTAACCGAAAATAATCAATGGGAATTGGCTAGGAATTTATATCTTTATATGGAAGGTAATGGAGCAAATAATAGTTTAAATGATGCAATTCCTTGTCTCAAACTTGATTATAAAAATAGACATCATTTACATTTGACCACATTCTTGGAGTTATGTAATATTAAACAAATCCGAATGAATGATTTAAAACTTGCTGATAAAAAATCTTCTCCTGCTGAATACTTTCGACGAAAATTAATTGAAATTTCGCCATTTTTGTAAAAAAATGGCTTAAACATTTATCTGTTTCGTCTGATGTCATTTCGTTAGTTGACAGAAAAATTCAGCAAGAAAATGATTTTGTGGAGTCGGATTCTCTAGAATTATTTTACAACCAGAATTTTGTTCAAAAAACGAATGTGTATTTTGATAGTAGAAACAAACAATTATATGTTACACGACCATGGGATAGTGAAACAACATTTATCAATCTTCCTTATAAATTATGTCAATTATTAAATATAGATAGATTTGAAGATAAACTTAGATTTGTATTAAAAGCAACAATTGAAGAGATTAAAAAACACTTTACTAATAATTCGATTGACATACCAACCAATAAAGATATCGTTATCTTAGAGCCATTGTCAAGTTCTAGTAACTAGATACACTTTTCTATTATAAGACATATTAATCAACTTTGCCATTTGAGTTCTATATAGATGTCCTAAAACAACCAAAATTGTGTGAAACATCCACACCCGACTCAAACAAATCTACTTCCTCTATTAAAAATAAAGAAACGAATACTAATAAACCTGAAACTACTCCAATGACTACAGAAACATGGATTGATAATTCAAAAAATCAAAAGAATAACAATAATACTTCAATTATTGCAAGACAACCATATCAAGCTTGTCCACAACATTGCCAACTCCCATTTTATGGTAATTACGTCTTAATAAAAACTTATATTGAGCTTATTTTAGATAAGAGTAAGATAGACTTTTCAGTCACATTCATCTTTTACGCACTTATGAAAATAAAATAATATTTGTGAATAATTCCTAAAATCAGTACGAGGAGCAAAACCTAATTTTAGAGAGAACCTTTATTTTAGAGTTTAAAAAAAATTAAACTCAGAATAAAATCCTCACTTTGTATAACATTTACAACTTTTGTAGCTATGTCGATACATCATTTGCGATCTTCAGACTTCTTTCAGCATATATTGTCTATATTTTTTTACTTCTAACTTGAACATCATACTTTATAATCTAAAAACTTGATAACTCTTGGTATTAGTTCATATACTATCTCGATATTTGAGTAAATGCGTTGATCATGCTTTTCCGCATTCCTTTAAAAACATCTATTGAAGCTTTTTTTAACTATAGATTCGGTTCAAGTACCAATCCAACCAATAATTTCACCAATATATCAGTTTGAAAGAACATTACCATCCGTTTTCAGTGTATCAGAGGGCGAACAACTTGATAATATTGAATTAATAGATATGTCATCATTAACACCATCAAATTTGGTATTATTGAAAAATTTCTCTGACGAAACAGGAGAATTTGAAGGTTTAGATTTACATACTGGGCGTATTGGTGAGCAAATGGTATACACATATTTGTTGAGTGAAATATCGTGACCATCCAAGTCCAGTTACTATCAAATGGTTAAATCAAAATAGAGAAACTCATTTACCTTATGATATTATATTAACTAAAAGCGGAAAAACTCATTATATTGAAGTAAAATCAACACGAATATATAATCAAAATATATTTCCATTATCAATTAATCAAATTGAAACTTTTTTACAGCAGAGAGAAAATTATTTCATTTATCGAGTTTATGTAGACGAGAAAAAGTTTGTCATTTTAGATAATATTCGATGGCGTTTAATACAAAAACAACAATTGGCTTGTTTTTTAAGAATTCTACCAATACTATCTGATTAAACTGTATCAGCAGATGATTAAATGTAAATATTAACTGAAGCTTATCTGTTTTTCATATTTCGATTCATAGATTCTTTTTTATCACTTTTATTCTTGATATAAATCTTTTATTTACATAAGGAAAATAACAGTTCTTTCATTATTTTGTTTCAACACAAAGGAAATAATCAATCTATCAAGATAGTTGAAATATTATAAACTTGTTCTCTGTATATACTTATCGTTGAAAATTAACGGATGGACTATAATGAATGGCCACGTTTTGTATTTCATTTTTTCATCACTTAGTGCGCTTCATTAAAAAAAAACAAAATATATCAAAAGATGCAGCGTGAAATGCTTTACAATCTACTAAGAACAGCTTATTTTATAGTTGTACTTTTGGTTTTTAAAATAGACCAAATTCTGAACAACCAAATTTCGACACTGTGAACTACATCATTTCTTTAGTACACAATGAATTCCTTTTTTGTTTCTTCGATTAATGACTCGGTGCTAGGACAACTCGTCACAATGACATAATCCAATAATAATTTATATATGCTTGTTCATTAATGAAGCAACTTATTAAGTTTGCAACACGTAATTCAATGACCATAACAATTATTGGAGATATTTCTAATGATTAAACTTCGATTTTTTATCTTGAGTAGTGCATTAATCTTCCTGTCCACGTGCAAAGTTAGATTATTTCAGTTATATCAGCAGTAAAAGTCTTCTTATACAAGCAGAAGTGGCACTGCATTTTTCTTTTAATTCTTGTTGCAGCTCAAGACTTCTAACACATAGACAAATACTTTGAGAAGATGAGTGAAGCCTAGTGCTTGCTGACAAAGAGCAGCTTTGACTTGATAATGAATTAATTTTTAAGAAATTTCCTTTTTAAATGTCCACATTTGACGTACAAATTCTGCTAACTTAAAGACTATCATCTCTTATTTTATACATTTAAAATTAAATGAATTGGATTTAATTGATGATTTGTACAGTATCAAGACTGCTTTTCATGATATCTTGGATATGAGGATTTTTTCATCTCATCGACATTTTATTATTAAGTAGAAAACGGATCCGATTTTTTTGTCATACCGAATCGTTGCTCTACTTTTCTCTCTTGAGGTTACACATACACAAAAATTTATCTTATGGCTGGCGTCGTGAAATTATTTGATGGACATATTCTTGATAAATCAAATAAAGAAGTTGATCCTAATGATAGGAAATATAAAGGAAAAATAATTGATCTTTATTTTAGTACTCATTGGTATGTTTTATGTTTTGTTTTATGTTTGTATTAAATATTTTTCGAATATTTTTTCTTAGCTGTCCAGCATCCCGTACTTTTACTCCACTATGAAGTAAACTTTATAAAGAATATTATATAAACAAAAACAGAATTAAAATTATTTTTTTAAATTCTAATAATGATGAAAAATCATTTAATGATTATTATAAGACTATGCCTTGGTTAGCATTATATTACAAAGAACGAAGAAAAAAAGAAGCATTACCAAAAACAGTTTTACTTGAAGGTGATTCAGGAAAAATTATTAATACTAATACAAGAGATCATATTCTATATTTATATGCTGAAAGGAAAAATATTTCCATAGAAATCATTAAAATAGAATTATTTCGATCTTCATTTTCATGTAACGCGTTATACTTTCGAAATAAACATATTTACGAGGAAGTGTTTTCAACTACCTAATCGCTTTTAAGTTTGAACTCTGTGCATAAGGTAGACCCTAGTGAGGTATGAAAAATCCCAAAAGGGTAAGTGTTCTTAGGTCTTCTGTGGAGAATTATAGGCATTTTACTAGAATTTTAGTCTCAGGCATGATATATATCAATAATTCGAAATCTTGCCTATAGATAGATTTATTCGTAAGTATGATACCCTGAAAATTGCAGCTCAAAAGGATCTTTTCCTCCCTAGATATTAAAGTCTCAAAAAAACGAAAAATTCTAGCATCTTTCATGGAATATGGATGATTTTTGAAACTTTAATATCTCAGAAAATAAACATTCCTTTAAGATGAAACTTTCAGAGCATCATATTTACCAATAAACTTATCAATAGGAAAAATCTCAAATTGAAATATCGTCATTCGATTTGTTGGTATATATCATGCTTGAGGCTAAAATTCTAGTAAAATACCTGTAACTCTGCACCAAAAGTCTATGGGAACTAATTCTTTAGGGGTTTTTCATACCTCACTAGGGTCTATCTCAAAAGCGATTGGCAGTTGAAAACGTTGCCTCGTTAGAATTAATCAAAATTTCTAATCACAGTTTTTGAAATTTTAGAAAATAGTTACTATGAAAAGTTATATTTTGTGAATACACAGTTGAATGTCTTAGAAAGGACGTAACTCCAGTCTCACTTATACCAAATCTTACTGAACATGGTTAAACTTTTTTTGAATATTCGGAGAGTTTAAAACTGAAATGTCGTCTTTCTTTTTTCAAAAGAGAAAAGATCTGATCTAAAGAGAAAAGCAAACGATTGATATCCTTCAAAAACAAAAAGATGTGCGTGTTTACATAAATGTCTTTTTTTCTACAGGAAATCATTTGGTCTCATAGAATATACTGACACGTAATGGGTTGCTTTATGATTGCGCTGTAATATATATATATCTTTCTCACCCATTCTTCTCCCTATTCTCTTCGTCTAAATAAACAGATAGCGTAGCTATTCTTAAATATGACTTTGTTGCGTTACACTCGTCGGTGGACAGACAGACAGATGTATAATTTATAAACAACAGACTCATTTCTTACTCATTCATTACGATGTTATCATACTGTCTTCTTTTTCTTCTTCTCTCGTTGCTAACCAAAAACTTAGTCACGAGTGAGGAAATATCCATTCAAGATGACGCACAATCTGTTATTTCGAATTTTCCAAAAATCAATCATGAGAAAACTCATCGCGAAATGCTTGATTATCTTCTACCAAAAATCCGTCAAATGTCTCAACAAATGCAATCGATTATTTTGTCCACAACCAAAGCATTTGATTAAATGCAGGTTTGTTTTCATTGAATAAGGCTGGAAAGTTCGACAGATCTACTGGTATCACAATTCATGTCATCATTGTGAAAGTCAGATTCGATTTGTAAAAAACTCGAAACACTTTCGTTCAAACTTGATTTGAGTTTTATTTTATCATCTTCTAATATTGATGATGTCAGAAAATGTTGCAAATAATAAATTATTTGGTGTAAATTCGAAAAATTGTAAAAATTCATTGGGTTTAGTTTCAGCTGTTTTATTTTGTTAAGAGAACACTTGCGCTTTGAAAACTAGCGAGAGATATTTCAGAATCGTTTACCAATAGCGAACTGGTGTGATTTCAATCGACGGTTATCTTTTATGTATAGAAATATAAAGATGTCACGAACCAATGTTGTCTTCCGTCTTCATTAATTCTGTACATTGGTCAACTTTCGACAAACTTGATACGAATCGTACAAACTGAAATACCATTTATTGAACAGGATTTGATGAGAATTGTACTAGACATGGATAAACGTCAGAATGAAATAAACCAACTTACTCATGATGATAAACAACAGAAAGTGGTTTGGCTTGATAAAGAACAATTGCAAACGCTCCACAAACTAACAAATGCCTATGGAAAATTAAACAATGAGGCTCTTGAACTGAATCGAAAACTAGTGCAGTAAGTTTCACTTTTTCTATATAGCCATCAATTAATTTGAGATGTTCTTTTTAGGATGACAAATCAAACATTACGTCCTGGTATTGGTCCAGTTAATGATTATAATGAATGTATGAAGTCAATAGCTCGCGTTTTAATAGATTATGGTTTTGATCAATTAGTTTAACATATCGATGATCATAAAAATGAACTTCTTCTTTCGACTGATATTTTACTGTGAAATAATCGTACTGATTTGTGACTTGTATTTTATATAAAATAAACAAGAAAAATCATCATCATAATATCTTGAAAGTAATTAGCATTGATAGATTCATAATGAAAAACAATTTATCATTTTGATAGGTTATCGAAAATTTTGATGGTCATAACAAACATACACTATTGTACTTCGTGAAATGTACCCGTTCATTGATATCAATAGGGCCGTTAAACATCTCAAGTTCATATCGAAACAGATAGGCTTTCTCTTTTACTTATCTCGTAGCTACTCGACCGTGTTTTTTTTATCACTGATATTGACCCTTTAGAAAAAAACAACTTCACTTAAGCAACAAAAGGGTAAAAAGTCTTAGCACAACATCTCTATGGATGTGGGTCATAAAGAGAATCACATCCACAACCACACCCAACCCTAGTTCTCAACAATTTCTTTTAAATGCTCGAGAAATTAGCGATATTTTTTGTATCAGGATTTTAGCGTCATAGCCTATGCTTTTGTGAAATGTACGAATAAAGTACTGAATGAATAAAGCTATTTAATTATGATTACTTGATATCATATGAATTATTTACGTCAGTTAATATCTTCTTATTCACAACCTTATTAATTGTTGAGGAATAAATTGAATTTGATGAAATAGCGAGAGATTTAAATTATTTTATAAGTGTAGATATGCATGTGATTGTTGCTGTGTACGAGGTGTGAGAATATGAGTGTCTATTAATTGAAGATCGACAGTAACATTCACACAATCAAGTTTATTCATCACACAATACACTCATGCATGTTCATTTCTGAAACCAAAGCTTAGTTTGTAAACTAAGCTTACTAAATGTGGAACGGCAAAACGAAGTTCTATTGAAAGTCCATTACAAATACCTAAAAATGTAGATAAAATATAGAGAATATTGAAATGTTGTCCATGTGAATAGCTGCAAAATGTCGGTGTACATGTATTGTAGTATCGTTCATAAGATGTTTCATTCGACCAAAAATCGATAAATAGTTGATAAGCAATTGTTTCGATGGTGTCATTGACTTTGAATTGAGAAAATGGTGACGACAACTGTAAGGATTCAATGTTTGATATATTAAACGTTATTATGGCGAAAGGGTTATATATATCATCCATCGATAATACTTCTGTAAGCTCAATATTACAAGAGTTTGAGAAAAAGCATGAGAGAGACGAGAGAAGAATAGAATCGAAATAGAAACATCCAAATAAAATACCATCAATAGTGTAAATTTTGTTTTCGCTTAAATTGTAGAAAGTAGCTAATTCAAAGCATGAACTCGAAGTAGCACATGAACAACTTCCATTTCTGTACGTTATAGGGATGCTAAGAAGAGGAGCATAACTTTCATTGGATCCGATTGTCAATAGCCAGTTATTGCCTCCAATCGATATTAAACCATTACCGGGAAAATTAGCACGAAAGAGTTGCAATGTACGAGCAAATAAAGTTGATGTTGAATTTCGAAACATTTCAAATGCCTCATTAATTTGTATTCGAAATTGGTCGACAGACATTACTTTAGATGATATGAATGAACTGGCTTGAAACTCATCAATAGTATTGTTAACAGTTGTATTTGCCAATGAACAGAAAGATTGAAGTAGTCTGAAAAACAAAATATTCCATCTACGAGAATCTTTTCGTATGATCCACCAAACCGCATTTACGCTAAATCGACTCGAATAACCCATTCATGGATCAACAATAAAACTACTTGAACAAATAGAATGAAAAGTAGCATTGAGATGAACAGTGAAATTTTTATACGACATGGACATATTTGAGCAAGAACGTCGAAGAGGATGAGAATATAGATTGTAAAGATACCCATAAGTTGATTGAGACGGGATCAAATTGTTTCGCTGTGAATTTTCATAACGAACGTAGTATAGAAAACCAAAGTGAGAGTAGAAATTACTAGAAGAATGAGATAGAGACGTGCTGACCATATTTCATATTGTTTAGTATCATTTGTACTTGACGATGTTTCAAAAAAGTTTAACTGATAGATATATTGTCAGATTCTGGTTATGCTTGAGACTGTTGAAACTATAATCAAGAAATCACCGATCATGAAATTTTAACGGTTGCATTTTTGAAATTTCTGTACGCATACAAAACCTAGTCTCTCTTTAATGGTTACAGTGTGTAATCAAATCGAAGACAAATACACTTTCGATCTTATCTCAATAATTGTTAATAGCAATTCAATGGATCTTATCGTACTAAATCGGATAGTTTAACTCAATCTGTTTTACTTGCTGTCTTTCATAAAAATATCATTGCACTAGAGAACTTTGATACGAATTTCAGTAAACATATTTCGTGCATATATTGAAGATCATTACAAAGACGATTGTGAGCTAAAGTCTGATTACCACATTTTTCTGAGGTACCATTTAAATTGACCTGACATTTATGGCATAGGTATTTCTTATACGAAAGCATCATGCCAAAACTGTATGAAAAGTTCTATTTAAAATAAAAAATAGCAAGAGTTTTGTTTTGTTTTTATGACATCTCAAAAAATGACAACAGTTTAGTATACTGTCAAGTTTCTAGAAGAGACAAAATGAGACGAACTTAAGCAATTTCGATTCTATCAGCATATATCATATCGAAATTCAAATCAACAAGAAATTCTATTCATTAAGACGAAGAGATTAGTATTGAATGTAGCTCACCATTAGATAATATCTGTCCAGTTGTTGGTATTAATTGATTTATAGAATGATGCCACTTTCGCATTTGACTAAGAATAAACAGAGAAATTTGAACAATGATTGGAAGAATTAGTCTAAGACCTTGGTTCAAACCACCAAAAATGCCCAATAGAGTAACAATAACGAAGAATCCATCAAAACGTTTTTCGATCGTATAGATACATGATACAGGCGAACATTCATGATAAAATTGATCGTAGAAAACTTTGATTGTCCAATTTTCTATTAAGAGCTCGTTCATGATTTGTTCCAATGTGGGGTTAATCGAAAATCGACTTGGTAGATTGGCATTGAGTGGTGAGATATCATCGATGCCAGAAATTCTCTGTCAAGAATAGACCTCACGCACTGCAGTAAAACAAACTTCATCATACCCACACTCAAGCGTCGAAGATAATGCAGATTCTATTGGTAGACATCGAACGATCAGACCAGTGAGATATGTCTGACCATCTGGGTCTGATGAATTGTAAATACATGCATATGCGCCACATCTGTAGCCCATAGATTGACATGAACATATAGTAATAATAGGGATAGATGATACTTGATCAATATATTGCAGATAAGGATCGTACATCATAACTTGACTATTATCATCGAGCATTAAAACATAATTTGACATTGTTCGATTTGCAAGTTGGCTTTCTTGAATGGTTTCGCAAACAAATGCCAAGATACGAATGAATTCACTACGAACTGTCGTTATGAATGTATCAATTAGAGTGGAGACTTGCTTGGAAAAGAGTGTTTCAGGTATAAGAATGGTGTTGATGAATGTTTTAGCAGAGAATAATTGATAGGCATTAACAAAAATATTCTCTGCTAGCGAACAAAACATGTCAAGTATTTGAAAGTAGAGATCACCAATTCCTCTCTCAAATTGTCTTGTATCCATACATGCGGTCAAGTTAATTAGAGTCAGAAGATTGTACCAATCTGGTGATATGATTTGACTCGAACATAGTTGATGAAAAGTGGAATTGATTACTATGAAATCCGAGTATGAAACAGCAATTTGTGAGCATGGACACTGTAAAGTATCTGGATGACGGACTATTTACGGTGATCATTTTTGTTTGAGTAAATAAAAAGATATATAAGCCAAATATAGTTAAAATCAATCCGCAACAGATAATAAAAACTCGGGTAGTAATACATTGTCGATACGTAACATCTTTGTTTCGAGATGAAGTGCGAAATAGATTGAGATTGAGCAGCAAACGCCCAATAATACTTGGTAACGAACGCATTTGGTTAGTAAGATTTTTACCTAGAATCGCAATCAACCATTAAACAACTAACTACAGTAGATGGGTCATTGCTATGTTGACGTGAAACTCACTGATTCCAATCTGAATAACTTAACAAATTAATATTTCTTTACAATTCTGACTCCTCATTCAGTAGACGAAACTCTTCGTATGACTATCATTTATCTTACTAGCTGGTAGCTAGAACTTGAGTATTGTTTCATTCTCTAATGCATGTTCTTGAATATAAGTGTTTGAATTCGTGAGAAATTTTCTAACGAATCATTTGAGAAAGTACTTAGAATGTCCAGATAGATTAAATATCGGTTCTACAAAACTATTCTGAGGTTAGTTTCGCTCTCTTAACTTTTTCAAAAATGTGGTCCCGCAGCTGGTCAGAAAACTGTTTCCACACATTCGCAGCTAGTACTGCTCAACAAAGATCCGAAATGCATCACTTGATGGCATTTGATGAACAACTCACGTTTTCAGATTCTTGTCACTTTCAATCAAGTACTGCATGTGTTGAACAAATACTGCTGTGTATCGCGCAATAATCGTATCTACAAGAAAGATTGTTGGGCATAATAATTCATATGAAGTTCTTGGTATAAACTGATTACTGAGAGAACTCCACAAGTACTTTTACATTCAGCTGATGTAGATA
>CAJNSZ010003067.1:0-12372 GCA_905329745.1 Rotaria sp. Silwood2
CTTGCTACTCATCCAAATGAACAACTCAAATTACAAGAACATATCGATTCTTATTTTAATCCAGATACAGATGATGATGCACCAAGCTATGAAACAATCTTGAAAATGGAATATTTAGATACACCGTGAAAAGCTCTTTAATTTACATAGAACTGCCGTTCTTACAGCTGTACTTTTTGTTTTCAAAACAGACAAAATTTCAACTGTGCGAACATTTGTTAGTTTAAATTTTCTGTTTTTTGAAAACAATTGAAATAAGCTTTAACATATTTACCATGATTCAGGTTTCTTAGGGAAAGTCTTCGAAACATCTATTCTTGCCAACAGCTAACTTCTAATAAATGCACGGAGTAACCTTTTCACTATCGTCTAAGGATGATTCACTGTTCTCTTCTTCATATCATGACGTATCACAAGTAAAAGCGAAATTTCCAGTTTTTTCCTCGGGCAAACGAAGCGAAAACTTGCTGATTAAAAGTTAGAAGAAATAGAAGGATTTGCGCGCAATGTCCGCAGACGCTGCACTGGTTGCTATGAACAAGGCAGGAAGCGAGCTATGCAGCAGCAAAAAAAGTAAAAATTTTATGTTCTGACTGTGACAAATTTTTTTGGCTTGAATGTTTTAACAAGAAGCATCATGTTACGGAATAAAGAACTCAAAAAATATTGAAGATAGGGTGAATGACATATTTCATTTAACCTTCTGCCTAAGAAAAAAGCAAATGAAAGTGTTTCTCTATAGGATTTCTTCTTAAAATATAGCTTGGCCCACCTGTGGACCATATCGTGGTGAATGTGTTAATGTGTATGTCGAAGAGTTTTTAAGCTGTGTATTTTGTTTTTTGTAATGAATGATATACAGTAATGAAAGAAGAAACACAGTCATCCAATACCAGAGAAAGATATTGTTTTGCAAGTTTAAAATTTGATCGCTTGATATTTTGTCTGTTTTGAAAATAACAAGTGCAACTGTAAGAAAAGCAGTCACATGTAAAGTCAAGTGTTTTTCAAGCTGCATCTTTCGGTATAATTTCGTTTTTTAATACAACGTACCAAGTAGTTGAAAATTACAAGATAAATACCATGGTACACTTGTTATTTGAGAGCAAAATCATAACAGAAACAATTGTTCGATACTAGGTTACGCAGCAATAGTAACAAATCAGACTAATTATCATTGATATGAAAGTAAATTCACCTTCAGAATCGATAAATAATCTTCATCTGTCAGTACTTTGTTACTAGCCGTAGAACTTCTAAAAGTAAGTCTTCAAATTCGATAATGTAGTTCTCTTTTTCTCATGATTGAATGGGCAATAAAACTCATCGAAACATTTGTAAAAAGCTTTTATACGGAAGATAACCGTTTTAACACTCTAAATAAAAAATCAATCTAAATAATAAACATGTAATTAAAAAGTTAAACATATTTAACTTTGATGAAAAATTCTAATGCATTTTCCTTGATTTGCATTAAAAAGTCTTCAGCAATAGATTCTTATAAATTGACGTTACTCTTCTCTGTCATCATCAAACATCAACTGGAATAGAGTTACGCTCATAAGAAAATCTCTTAATGATCTGATGCAAATGCTTGAGATGTGTCAAGCATAGAATCAAACGAGCAAAATATCATACTTCAATGACTTCTTCATCCGATATTGATTCGAGCATTAATTGTAATAGATCCATTCGACTTGTACTACCTAAATTGACTTTCTTCTTGATCAATTCTTGGCTCTCCCTTTTAATCCATGTAGCTGGGTTATCCATGAGCAGCTTTCGTGCTAGAGGCACATTATATCGAACCCATCCGCGCACAAAACTATTAACTTCATGCAATCGATTCCAAAACCATTTGAATTCAGGCATAAACAAATACAAAAGTACAGCGTTACTAAGAGCTAATTCTGGACTGAATACACGTTGTGATTGAATAAGATATGGATCATTCGGATTGTTTTGCATATCTGTATCAAGACCAAATCCACATGACCAGATTGTATCCATTGTAAAACGTTTTAAAAACACATAAATATCAAATGGCTCACCAATTTGATATTGTTCAGTTAATTTCATCATGAATGCCTCGATTGTACGATTAATTAATGGAGACATCTGTTTGAGTTTAGCCGATGAAAATGTTGGATTGATTACAAATCGTTGTCGTTTCCAACGAAGACCTTTTGCAGTAAATAAATAGCATTCTTTCTTATTTGGTTCCTCAAATGGATATTCACGATGTGAATGAAAGTTTGAAAATGCTTTAATAAACATATCTTGTAAAATATTTGGATCAGAAACGACAAGAATTGGCGTATGACCTTCGAAATAACCAAATACTGGACCATATTTTTTTGTCCATTCTTTTATACATATTGACATACGTTTTGTTTTGAAGAAATCAACGAAATTACCAAAGAAAAATGTTGTTGGAGGACCTGGAATACCAAGTCGAATAAAATAACTATAAGTTCGATGAATATGCCATAAATATACAACTAATACAATAAATATAGCAATGAGAATACTTGTTAACATACTGAAAGCAACTTGTTTTTACTCGTTATAGTTTATTTTGTTGATATTATTTTTTCTCTTTTCTTTTCTTTCTGTTGTGACAGTCCCATGCAGCAATGATATTTTATCATTTCTTTTTACTACATGATAATAATGGCTGACCTATCAGTTGCTCTATTCTTCAGTTTTAGAAGGTTTTTCAAGAAAATTAAATAGTAAATGACATTTTAATCAAATATTGTTGTTGTTCTATTTGACAGAAAACAAATCAAGCAATTATTAATAATTCAAAATATTCTTCGTACAGAGGGACAGTGACATCTGACGAAATAACATATGTGATAAAGTGTTATATGTACCAAAATAAAATTCATTTAATTATCGTCTACTATTTTTAGAGAAAATCTTATGGAAAATTGTTATGATATTTGAATTTTTGCGTTCATCCATGGATGCGTGTACTTATATACGAAAACCTTTGCAAGTACCGTCATTCTTTATATGTGTCAATCCACATAAGCCACGACCGATTTATAGGGGACCTGCTCAATTAAGGTTGTCAGATTCGGCTCGTTTTTTGATATGTTATAGAGGCAAAAGTTCTAAGAAATTCTGCGAAAATTTTTTCAAAAAATATATTTTTTGAAAAAATTTTCACAGAATTTCTTAGAACTTTTGCCTCTATAACATATCAAAAAATGAGCCGAATCTGACAACCTTAATTGAGCAGGTCCTCTATAAATCGGTCGTGGCTTATGTGGATTGACTCATATATCATTCGATTAATATCAATCTCAGAAAATATCTATGCCAGACGCTTTTTCATACAAACCTAGTGAACTTCGCAGATTCCGATCACATATACATTGAGCAATCTGCAAAACATTCACAAGTATTCTTCACGACTATCAAAAGTCCGTTTAGTTTTCTTTTTACCTTTTCCTCGAATATTGACACTTTCATATTTATGTAACACGAGGCAGTAAAAACAACAAAATTCCTTTTCTCTCTATTCTCCTTTCATCCTTCTAAATTCATCTCGACACAATAGCTACTAGACATGCATTCTCAGTTGATGCTTTTATCTATTTTCTTCCCAGTTTAACATTATTCAAAGATTAGAAATAAATCAGCAAATATTTATCATGAATAACATTCATAGCGACTTAGAATGTATCTCGCTCCGAATTGGTTTGTATATGCTAATCTAGTGTTTCTAATTTTTCTATTTGATAAGAATGTCGCTCTGGCAGGTCGATGTTACCGTTATCCCGCATGTTTTCGTCATAGCAACATGAATTTGAACAAAATTTAAGATGCACTACATCTTGGTTAGTTGTAATTATTAACTGTTCTTGGCAATGTGTATGCATCCTTCAATAGCCCAACAGGACGGATTGTACTTCGTCGTCTTTCCCTAATGGAATAATAATAGTACGAAAAAAGAAAAATAAGAAAGAAATTGTGTCGACATGAAAAAAACAAATGATGAATTTGTTTTATCCATCCTGTTAATAATTGTGCTCAAGAATCTTAACAATATGTGAAAATAAATTCATCAAGTGCCGTCGAAGGAGTTAGCTGTATTAGAGATTTTTTGTTTTCAATATTCGAATGAAGTCATTGGAAGGCGATACTTTGGAACAAACAGATGAAAAATATAGAGAAAAAAATCAGAGCGTATCATGTGAATAAACCTAAGAAGAGTTAGATGATGTGTGGAGCATCAAAAGTAAGAGATCAATAGCTTTTTGAGTTGTAAAAGAAGATTAGTTATGAATGATATAATGTCAATTCGGAAGATAACTGTGAAGATATAGTTCATGTTTTTTGCATAAGAAATTCTTTTATATCACCAAAAAAGGGTCTCCTAAAATATGAAAGAAAAACGAAATTTATTTTACACAATGGCATTACGTTGAAAAAAATTCAATTAATTTGAACTGAAATTATTTTTCAATACGTATGCATTGAAATATTTTTGCTTTTACAATCGAAGAATAACCAAACTATAATATTGATGTACTTACTCTCATTGGATTTCTTCGCATAATATATATTTTCTGTTTCAGAACATTTTATATATCTTATCACGTAAATCAATGATTCTTTTGCTATTATTTGTCTTCTTAAAAGTGATATGTGAAAGACGAAAAGTTGTAAAATTTTGCAGAATCCTTCAATAAATTGCATGTATATGAATTATTTGTAATGTATCATTCAATTTTGCATTGAAAGTTAGCATTAATCTGATTAGACATGTAGATTTTCTCTGTCGAAGAAATGCTTGCAGTTTTTGGTCAACTACTCAATGAGTCTTATATGAACAATACGTTCAGTTGTTGAAAAGCAAAACTTTATTTAGAGCTGATTTCAAGAGAATACATATAATTTTCGTCAAGTACAAAATAAAGTTTCCTGAGATAGATTTTCACTGATATTATGACTCAGAAATATGTTTATTCATGACTCGTATCAATCAAAACAGATCAGTATCAACACATTTACATAATTCTATCACAAAAGAAATATACTTTTCTCGTTGAATTACATGTTTTCCACACTTTTAGTAAATATGAATATATTTAAATTACTAATATGAACGATGTTTCTAATAAATACATTTTATTGTCGCTTAACTTAAAACAAATAACGTTGGTCGGTTCGACTCAGTTGACCCTCGACTGTATACAATAGAAGTATATTCCGTATGTGTTGTATAGCAAGAATTGATCTACTGCCTTTATCACAATAACTGACTCAACCAATTTCGATTTCGCGAATCATAAAAGCCGAAGAAATCGATCCACCTATTCGTAAAATAATTCAGGATAAATCTTACTTTTCAGCAAGAGACTGTAAAACATAATAATTTTTTATCCAAGTGCATTTTAGGTAATAAATATCGGACGCAAAATAAATGTTTTACTGTTACACGCTAGTAACAAGTCATGCCTATGGAACCCAGTTATAAAACAGCTTATTAAGGGAAAACATATCACATATGTCGGATTAACTGAATTTTCATTTTCAAAACTCCAATTGGTGCAAAGTCCAATATTTAAAGCACAAGCATCCAACATCTACCCAAGGTTTCTTCTATGACATCTCATCTTTCGTCTCACTAAAACACACAAAAATTTATTGTATGTCATATAACTCTTCCCACACTGAAGGAAAAATTATTATTTTTTCAAAAATCCTTTCCTTAACCCAAAAAACCCAATTGAAAATTTTAAAAATCTGACTTCAGATTAGAATTCCTCGACCCCGATTTACTTTCGTCAACCTTAATAATAACGAACTTTAAATGGATGTTTTTTTGACCCTGACACAAACAAACATACATACGCACAAACTATTTTTTTTTCATATGACCCTCCTTTCAGTCGAGGGAATAATAAGAAATCGATTTCATTTTTTTTTTGGTTTCACACGTCACTTTTTTTAAATATACAATGCGTATGAATTTTTCCTTTTGAATCATACTCAAATATTTCATACACATAAATCCATACACGAGATACAATATGAGAGAATAAAAAACAATTGAAATCATTAAACCACTTTTCCTATGACTTTTGGTCATTTTATAAACTTTCTAACATTAATACAGGAACACACTATATATTACACCATCAAAAATATAGAAACTATTTATTTTTTGAATAACCATCGAAATGAATCCAACATACCATCTTCTCAGCAACCTACTTCAGCCACAAGTACTGATAAATGCAGCGCATTATACAGATTCGTATTTGATTTCGTCGTGAAAGTAGCCCTGGCATGTCCATGTAATCACAAACACACACGTTTTCGTCATCGCAGCACGCATTAGATCAGATAAGATTATCTTCCTCTTGGAAAGTTGTAATAAGCAACTGATCTCCGCGATTGCTAGCGCACGAAATATCTTCTGTCTTTACACATAGCGTAGAAAGAATAGTGCATGCAAATATAAAATGTGCACAGAGAAAATAGATGTCGTGTCCTACACGACGCCAGGAAAAAATTACCTATTACAACTTACTACGAGGTAAATGATCAGCTCTGATCAAAATTCCTGTTGCGATGATGAGAACATGGCGGGTCAATGGCAACAGCGACCTGTCAGAGCAACATACTACAATACGTTACTGATTTATGTAGCACCGTGATTGCGACGTGTGTGAAACATTGTTTTTATAGCCCTTTTGTTACGCAGAACACAACATCATTTTAATAGTATTTATGTTATTTTGTCGTTTTCTAGTATTGTTACGAGGTACATCAAAGGAGAAGAATGGCACTTCTCTGAGTTGATGAAGTTTAATAGACAATCTCTTATTTATATCTTATTTATTAGATGTTGGTGATTAAAATCAAATATTGGTTTGTTTTCGTTTATACTGAAAAAAAAACTGGGTGTGGGTGTGGGTGTGGGTGTGTGGATGTGGGTGTGGGGTGTGGGGTGTGTATGAAGAAGAGCTATTCACTCACACCCATACGCAAACCCACACCCACAGCCAAAGCGACACCCACACCCACACCTACACCCACACCCACCCACACCCACACCCACATCCACACCCACACCCCACACCCACACCCACACCCCACACCCACACCCACACCCCACACCCCACAACCACCCACACCCACACCCACACCCTGGGTCAGCATGCTTGTACTCACTCTTTTTGCAAAATTAAATAACGGGAAATAGATGCAAACTTTTACCACAAGATACATAAAATGATCGAGGGTGGGTATGGATGTGAATTTTTCGAATAATGGTCTATTATCAACACTCACATCGACCCTTAAATACAACATATATCATCAGTCAAAAATATCAAGAAACTAAAAATAAAACAACCACAGATTACTGTTTTATTGTTCCAAATTTAATGTTTATAAAATGAATTTTTTTTTCAGGAAATTTAATTCCATTCAAAATTTGAAACAAAAATTAGTTAGTGTGAAATTTTTTTGATTATCACAATGTATCGTCAAAGGTTACTGTTAATGCGGAGAAGATTTTTTGTAAACTTCAGTAGAATTCGATTAGTTACCAAAAGAAACTGAAGATAGACCCACATAAAACCCACACAAAATGCGCCATAATAAAGTATGCCGAATATACCTACAAAATTTAACCAAATTGGATGAGACGAATGACAGATAAATGAGTGATATATAAATCCATGTAATGGTTTTCGTATGAACTTATGCATGCAACTGTCATTTGTGCGGTCGATTGTTTCCAAAGGATTGCAAAGAAGCACACCAAACTTATAGTGAAACGATACATCTGAATAACCGTTTAATGCATAAGCAACAAGATGCATCATGATAATAAAAATATAGATGATTAGACAAAATGAAAGTGTATCAATTTTCTTATGATGATTATACATGAGTTTGATCACAAGAATCAGACTAATGACGAATATAATGAATAAATTTACAGAGATTATGCACATTAGCCCAGGTGTCAGAATCATATGGCTTAGCAAAAACAGATGATGTATTGCTGAAAAAAAGTTAATATCATTCAAACTATAATCGATTCGATACCAGAAGTATCCTTTTCGAAGTGGCCAATGAACTGTCGAAAATGATTGTTTCGACTAAACAATTAAATAGTTGCAATCAGTAAAAAATTCATTGATTGTCATATTTACCTGTTGGTCTATCCATATATGAACATTTACCCTTATGTAGCGATACGGTAGAGGTTCAGATTTCATTGTGAAAGTGTTATTTGTCGCATGTTGAGAAAGATGAATCATCAGTTCTGTTTTTAGTGAATTAACTAACGATGAATTATATTGAAATACAAAATATGACAATTGTTGAAATCTATCAATCAAATGCATTATTATTTCATTTTCCAGTTTAAAACCAATATCTAGACGTTCAATAGATGGGAACATACGACAAAAACATTCCACTGTATATCGAGTAAATGTCTCCCCGCGATTATTGCTGATACGAAGGGTACGAATTTGTTTCGTTCTGTGGATGCCACGTAGTCGTCGAAGTAATTCGCTCAAAAAATCATTTTTTATTGATAACTCTTGGAGATGTGACATTTCATTTAGAATTTGTCGAAGATACGATCTATCGAGTTCTATACATAGAGTTAAGTTTGTCACTTGACTTAAATTGATAGAATTGAGTAATATTGTAGAATTGATTGAGTTTTCGATTATCAACGTTCTTATATTAGTGAACTGATGACCATTTCGGATTGATGATTGATTCAAGGTGAGCTCCGTAATATGTTCATAGAATAACTGATCGTTAGGCGCTGTTGTATTGATGGGTGGATAAAAATTACTCTCAGCTTGTGTATTCGCAAAATAAGGAACGGAAAATAGATGGTCATCATTGTAAGCTACGAACCAACACTTCTCTTGGAGCCAGAATGAGCTTCTATAGGAGTCAAGAATTGCTGCATTAATAGGATTGATCTTGAGAGATAAATTTAATGTAAGAAAATGACTAGCTATTTTTTGCCATCGTTGCCCATCAGCCAGATCAGTATCACCTTGAGCATGTAGTTCGAAATGGGTCAGATGAGGCAAGCCTGAAAAGAACCGCTCAATGTGATCCATCGACATTTTCATCGTTGAGAATTCTATCAAATATAAATACACAAAAGAATTAGATGATGCTCTTTTATTTTCTCGAAGCAAGAGAAATAAAAATATATAAATACCGGGTGAACCAAAATGATTGCAACATCGAGTATTTTACGAATATCTCAACAGAGATCAATCGTATACTATTGATTCTTTTTTAAAAGATGCGCCGTAAAAAGCTCTACAAAAATTGTACAGATAAATCTCTACTGACTTGTTCTGACGGTGACTCCCATATTCGAAATTGATAGATCACATGATGATGCTATGTACCATTGTATTAAATATTTAGAAAACTTTTTGTTTTCCAATAGGAAATTGTTCACATATCTCTTGTAGAGCTTCCACCGGCACATCTTTCGAAAAAAATCAAGACGTTATCATTTTCTCACGTTGAGATATTTGCAAAGAAAAAGTCTTCTACATATTTTTATTACGCCAAATACGATGGGACATAGCACCGTAATGTAGTCTGTCCATTTTGAGCATCGAAGACATCATCGGAGGAAGTCAATAGGGATTTTTTCTTACAAATTTTGTATAGCTTGTCATGGGACATTTTTTAAAAAGAAAACCAAGATTCTCGCATTTTTTAAGCCGAGATTTATGCGAAATAAAATATATTGCATATATTTTTCAACACTCGATGGCAATATTATGCAGGTCTTTAATTTTAACCAACTAGAAAAGTTATCAGAGCAAATCAATAGAAATTTGTTCATACAGGTTTTGCAGAGCTTTCAATGGCGCATCTCCTGAAAAAAACAGCGACGTGTTGTAATTTTCTCAAGCCGAGATATTTGCGAAACACAAAAAAGTCTTGCAAATATTTAATACGATGGGACATAGCATCATCCTATGATCTATCAATTTTGAATATGGGAGACACCATCAGACCAAGTCAATAGAGATTTGTCTTTACAATTTTTGTAGAGCTTTTCACGGCGCATCTTTTGAAAAAGAATCAATATTATACAGTTTATCTCTGATGAGATATTCGTAAAATACTCGATGTTGCAATTATTTTGGTTCACACGGTATGCATGTATGAGTCATTAAATACTTACGGCTTATGTTAATTACTAGTGAAACAAGTGAAGGTAACGAAAATGTTAAATTAGCATCAAGTGGATATAAATCGAGATAAACATCGAGTGATTTGAGGTACGATGCTTGATTGAAAATCGTTCGAAATTCATCAGGAAAGCAATACGATAATTTCAAATTGCAAAGACGTACAAATGATGTGGATGCCAATAATTTGTGATTATTTTGTCTCAAACGGGATAAGAGGTATGATAATCGTTGATCGGACTCAAAAGGAATTGGTTTATTACTTAATGCAAACGAACGTAATTGGTTTAATTTATCTAAGTTTGATGTTATTGATAACCATGAATTCCTATTCAAGTCAATTAATTTGAGTGCTCGAAGACGAGTGAATTGTTCGATTTTAAAGTAAGAAAGAAAGATTTTCGATTGATTTGGAGAATCATTGCTATCGGATAATATAAGTGAAATGACTTGATCGGGTAGAATGTGACGACATACACGATCAAAATGAGATTTATGTATTGATTTGAAGTTAATTCGAAAACATGAATAGTTAGTAATTATCGAATCAAGTCTGTCACTCACATTAGAAAAGATGTATAAAATTTCATGAGCGAAAAAATATCCGAATAGAACATGTATTATTTCAACAGGTAAAATATCCAATATACAGTATAACATTGCCCAATAAGTTGATGATATAATGAACGATACTGAAATAAATCTCGAAGTAATATTGAATGTTTTCTTTTTCATTCTTAGAGAAATCTAAGACAACAATTAATGATTCATCTAATATTCAAATATATACCTAAGCCTATGGGATTAAAATTGTCTTATTCATAGAATGAGACAATTGCGCCACTATAATCTACCAAGAAATCTTATAGTCTATTTCAAATCAGTTGTATGATTCATATCTTTACATATATACATTTTACATTTCTAAATACTATTATTAGAAAGTGTCTTTTAGATACGACAACACCAGTTCTAAATATCATGAAGATAATCTCAATAGAAAGTCTAAACAACTAGAGATGAAGCTATAACTAATCCGCTGTTATATTTTATTGTGCCAAAGTAGGCTTTTCATTTTATATTTTCTCACAACAACATCATTACGAACTATGTTTTTGGAAGATTTGTTTGTTTCTCAATAAAAATAATCAATTAAATGACTGTTTTCGTCAAACATGACGCATTTTTTTTCAACGGCATTGCAATTATTTGTTTATTTCACGATAAAATCACTTGTTTAATTACAAGTAAAACGAAAAAATTAATGTTTCTTTGATCCCATGAAGCAATTTTTCTTCATAATATATCTTTTATATCAGTTTCGCTCGACTTTTAGTACTTTATTACTTTTACGGATCAGTGTTTCAAAAGTCTGTTTCACAATAGTGCCGCAATACTACAACATCATCATTAAGAAATACTGATTCAGCTTTGCTTCATCTGAGTATTGATCTTAGTATTTATTACAAGCGATAAAAAGTTCGATCATGGACATACAATATAATGCACCATATATGATTCATTTATTATGTTTTTTCTGCGCAAGTGAAAGTAGTAGCTTAGGTATTCCTTGAGCAAATATACCGTTGTTTTTCATGAAAAAAGAATAAGTACGAAGCAGGAACAGCAAGCAACTTTCTTTTTTTTAAATCTCTGTCGATGAGTCACAGCTTGCAAATGGCAAGGTTTATTATTGCATAAAAATAAAAAATCAGATCTGTCATGTGCATTTTGGTTTAGATCAAATAAGTAGGTGTGAAGAAATGAGAGCGTGGACATCATACAAGAAATAAAGAAAGTCCAATAGTATTCGATGTTGATTTGAGAAATTATTCGTTTAAACTAGCATCAATATTTTTCTAGAATATTATATTTTTATTCAATGGTTCATTTTGCATTTCTGTAGCACCACACCCCAAGTAGAAATCATTTCGAAAAAAATCTATATTAGTGATGAATAAAAGGACTAACAAAACAATTTGAACTGATCATGAAAAAATCCTACAACGTAGACAACCTTTGATCTAATTCATATTCAGTTTTCTTAAATGACTATCAAGGACATAGAATCGATTGAATATCTATAATCAAGTTTTGTAGATTGAAACTTAATCAATGAAATTGGAGAAATATGTTTTTTGTTTTT
>CAJNSZ010003068.1:0-12367 GCA_905329745.1 Rotaria sp. Silwood2
CTCTCATGGTTGAGTAACTACTAATGATCCATAGCATGCTGATTATATTGTGACATACACCTACTTTTGTGATTGCAGGGGAAAATATGAAGCTGCTAGGTAGTATCCAATACCGTAAGATAAGGATATTCTTCTTCTTCCTAGAAAATAGAATAACATGAAATGAGTGACTTTTTATTAAAGAAATGTAAGCATTTTTTTTTCAATTATTTCTAGTAAGAGATTTTTATGCCTTAAGTCAGCTTTATTTTATTATTGTTATATCTCTAGGTCACAATAAAACATTTCATCTATTCTCAGTTGTGTCCTTTGTGACCCCAAAATCTGTTACATATTGATATACAATCTGTCAAAGAGTTACTAAAATTATGTCAAAGGCAATTCTATTGACACATGATATATACAAGATTTTTTACAAGAAAGTAACTCACGAAATAATAGTTTCTTGTTAATTTTTTCTACATCATCATTTTTCTCCAATGAAGCGTAGAAACAAAAAAAAAATTCCATCTATCTTCAACATAACCTTTACTCTATACATATGAATAATAAATATAAAGATCAAACTGTTGATTTGAAATAAAATTTAATCGATACTATCGTATAAGAATAGATTAATTAACAATGCTATATATATGTATACATTAATCTTGTTCTAAATTATTCACGAAACTGAATTACATATTGTATATATTTATAGTGTCATTCAATTCATTTACTTTTTCGTTCGTTCTTCACATCGAGGAACGAGTAGAGAAAAAAAAACCGGTGTTTTGATAAGAATAAGAAGTCACACGCAAAAAAAAAGTCGTCAAAGCCAAAAAAAAAAGAAAAAGAAAAGAGAAACAAAATGACCTTTACCATCAATCAGAGTTTTTTTTTTCTCATAAAAGTCAATCTATGTATTTAGATCAGAATTCTAAATGGAATAAGTTATTTTATCCTATATCTTCATTTTTTTCTTAAGAAGTTTATTAGAAGTCTTTCAAAAAAAAAATATTTATACATATACATTTTTTGTTTCTCTCTTTTCTAGATATGTTATTATTCATTGTCAATTATTATTATATCGAATAAATATTTTTATATAGTTTAATTAACATAATAAATTGATAATGATTATGTTTTTTTTAGATAATTCTATTTAGAATAAAAGCGAAGAAAAAAAAAGAAATATGGATAATAATCAACAACCAACAAAAATGCCAAAACCATTTGATAGTGATCTTGGATTAAATGCATCAGCTACAGGTGGTAATCAACAACAACAACAACAACAATTTGTATTACTTGAAGATGATCGTCTTAAACAAGAAGAAGATTATCGTCAAGGTAAACATATGAAGTTTTTTAATCAATTCAATATCCAGTTTAATTTATTCCAAAAATGTTTCATACGAACATTACGCAATCTATAGAGCATATAAGGATTCTTCCGTTTGTTTAGAATATTGTGAAATATAATCTAAAAAGAATGTTGAAGTATAGAGGTCAACATTTGGAATCTCCTATAGACGTTAGTCAGAGAGTAATTATAACAGGACTTGAATTAGACTGGCCGGTCAAAAAAAACAAACCCAATTTTTTTGTCAAAATTTCTTACATGAGCTTTACACCTCACTGCTGTTAACAAACAAGAATTTTTATTATGCAAATACTTGAAAATTTAATTTATTTAATTCAATGACATTCCTCATTTACACACAAGGTCGCGTACACTATCAGTTGTACTAAAAGACATAGGTTTTACTGAAGTGGAACACTATAGCTAAACAATAGTAACCGATCTAACTCTTTGACGTTGATCAGCGGGTATTTTACTCATCAATGTTTATGTTAATAAATGATAGTCTTGAAGAAGTTGGACTATCTGCGAATGCTTCTATCAAAATTGTCCGAACTTATCATTATGATAATAAACTTTTTAAATGACTGCAGTGATTGTGAAGTTCTATTGTTTAGAAGGAGATCTGCAAACACAGAATGTTTCATAACTATTTTATTGTTATATTTCTGAAGAAGAATATTGAAGAAATGTATCTCAAAATAGACAGAATAAAGCAATCTTTTATTGAATCTACATAATGTTTTACATTTTAATTCTACGAGGATTGTGTTAATAGCTTCTTCTTTTTTTTTTTCTTTTTATAAAGATTTTATTTACAAGAGAGTTTTTCTTTCGTAATACTATTTGAATTACAAAGATGATATTATATAGGTTAATTTTGTTTTAGAATTAATGAAGGTTCAAGATGAAATTGTAACATTACGTCAAGTACTTAGTGCTAAATTAAAACGTGAAAATGAATTAAAAACATTATTAGGTATTGGTATTGTTGATGATATTAAACAAGATTGGAATGAAACAGTTAGTGATATAAAATCGAGTGTGGCATATCAGAAAACAGCTGAAACATTAAGTGCGGCTTCAGACAAAATTGCACCAACAATACAATCAGTTAATTCAACACTTAAATCTGGTATTGGTTCTCTTCGAAGTATGTTTATTTTTTATTGTTATTATTATTATTATTATTATTATTTTTAGATTCGGCTTATTTCAAAACATTCGAAAGTACACTTGGTTCAACTGTTAATGCAGTTAAATCAAAAATAACACCATCAAGATCAGCTATGAGTTTTGATGATGATCATGAACCACTTCATGGTGCTAGTGGAGGACCTATGAGTAGTAGTACAACACATGGTGATCATCTTGATTTCGGTGGCAGTAGTTCAGATGGAAAGAAATAATATTGAATATCGAATTATTGTTACTGATTATTATTTAAATAAATACGAAAGACAAAAGAAAAACAAAACGTTTTTTCCTATTTATTCTCTTTGAATACTTTATCATTGATTCATTTCGTTTGCTTATATTCCTTCTTGGGATAAAGCTAAACTTTGTTCTTAATCTATTTATCTAAATATATACTTACTCATTTTGTTTGACTTTTTTTTTCATAATATGATTTATGCTATTGATCTATATCTTTCTCATCAAAGTTAAGTTTTTCAAAAAATACATACATCCAACGGAAAAGCAACATTTCAATTAAATAGATCTTTTCTTTACATTCTGCTCAGTTTCTTGTGCGTCGATGTTATTCGTAAGATCACTTTATCATGTTCATTTTTTGATGTTGTCACGCATTTCTTCTGTCTTATTTTCTGAAAAAAAAATATATAGATGAAAAAAAGAAGTGTATCAATTGTTTTCCTATGAATGTAATTCTATATTATTATTCTAGATATCGCTTGTTAATAAACAAAGTAAAGTATAATGAGTAAATTATTGATCATAACAAAGAAAGGATGAAAGAATACCCCTGTCTTTCGGTATGGCATGCTCAAGTCTTTTGATATGCTCTTATCCTAAAATGAGAATATCGTATTTGTCGATGTATATGAACGATGTTACTATAGCTTTATCTGAGACATTCACAAAAAAAATCCATTCACGTTAAGCAATGTCTCTATTCAAAGCTTCAGATCTGAAATCGACTGGAGAGAAACGAAAGTATTTCAAGATTGTAGAAACTCCTAGAAAGGATCACTAAACGAGACTTGATAAGATTAGCCACTTAGCTATTTCATTGTATTATGATTTCTTCACACTGTTTTTCATGTACAGAAGATTGTAAAGAACAATTATTTTTTCCTTAATGATTTTTTTTTCTGAACAATTTAATTCTTCTAGATATTTTTATATGATATAAAAATGAATGAAATAACAAGATTAACAGGTATTTATCATGAAGTACAAGAAGGTTCTCTCTGTGCTCAACATGCATTAAATAATTTATTACAACGTGAATATTTTTCAGCTGTTTCATTAGCTGATATTGCTCGGTAATGAAATGAAAATATATATTTATGTTTTGTTTTTTTTTATAATAAATTAACTCTTTAGAGAACTTGATGAACAAGAAAGACATGTATTAGGACATCGATATGGCGAATCAGAAAATATGGATGGTTTGTTTTTTGTTTTTTTTTTTGTTTTAATTTATTTTTTGTTTTCTAGACACTGGTTTTTTCAGTATTCAAGTATTACAAAAAGCATTAGACGTATTTGAAATTGAATTAATTCCTTATGCTAGTCAACATCCTAAAGCTCAACAAGCACGTGCAGATCCTCAATCAATACAAGCTTATATATGTAATTTACGTGAACATTGGTTAACTATTCGAAGATTTGGTACACAATATTTTGATTTAAATTCTATATCAACTGTACCAAAATTAATATCAAATACATATCTTTCATTATATTTAGCACAATTACAACAAAGTGGTTATTCAATATTTATTATACATGGAAATTTACCACCATGTGCAGCTGATGAAAAACTTTTAAATAATACAATTGATCCAGTTTATTATCGTTCATTAACTGCTCGAGCTGATGCTATTAATAAAGATAATAATAAAAATACAAAAACTACATCAGGATCAACATCATCATCTTTTGATGATAGAGAAATTCAACGTGCTATTAAAGCAAGTGTAGAATTAGATAATGCGCAAGATAGAGCTTTACAAGAAGTTCTTGCTCAATCATTACGAGATGTTCACGGCATTGATGATCCGACATTTTTGAATCATCATGAAGATCCAGATGTAATTAATCAAAAATTACTGGATCAAGCTATTGCTGCTAGTTTAATTCATGATACATCAGTAACACAAAAAGATAATGCAACTACTGAATCGGTACTACGAACACCACCACCACCACCACCACTACCAACAACAACAGCAACAACAACAATAGAACCGAATTTAGAAGGCAAGATAAATTTATTTGATAACAGATCTCGTGAAAAACAAAGTTGTTATCATGAATTAATTGTTAGAATAATCAAAAAGAAATATTGTATTAAATTTTCTTGTGTATTCTAAATAGCTAAGCATTTGAATTAAAACATTTTTCTTACAATACTAATCTATTTTGTATAATTTCTTAACTATGGAGGAATATAAATAGAGTTTATCGAAAAGTAAGGACTCTGTTGGATAAGATAGCCATCCTCTCGTTTCAAAAGCCATCTATACTATCTTGTAGAGCACATAGAAAATTGCTTTTTCATTAAATTCTAATGTTATGAGAAACCATATATTAGTTAAGAAATATGATAGCAATTGTAAGTAATAGGACTAAATATTACGACTCTGCATGTTTCCAAACGAACCTATATCAGATTTTATTTGAATTTACTTCAATAGAGTTTTGTCTGGTCTTTAATCAGCATTTTGAGTAATTTTTAACTTTCAATATATTTTAAATTGTTTGATACTATTCCAAAGAGCAAAGGCGACTAACCGTACAGCTTTCTCAGATATTGTATGTCATAAGTCTCTATAAGCTAAGTGTTAATATTTGGTCATATTATTCACAATTGCTATAATATCCTTTCACTGGTATATATAGTAGTCTATGTGGGTTTTGAAATTAAGAGCAGTCATCTTATCCGAGAAAGTGATATAGAAATTGAATTACACAATTTCAACCTAAAGTTTTGTTCATTAGTAAAATTTCGTAGATCTTCGAATGCATTAAAAAAGTTCAGTACAGTCAATATTCAAATATCTTAAGAGTAACATATTCTTTTAGACTAAAATTTTTACATGCAGTCTAAGCTTCACGAAGTCTACCTATAGACAAAATATCAGTTCGATTGGCGATTTTAATATGAAATTTGAATATCGTTGGTATAAATTTACAAACAAGATCTAGATGATCAACTAATTCCCGAAAAACAAAAAGATTATGATTTGATATAATAAATAAAATCTTATTGATCTTTCAATTTTAGAACTACGGCAACGGCGTCTTCAATTCTTCAATAATAAAGAAAAAGTAACAACAGATGAGAAATCAACAACCGACGAAAAATCATCAGAATCAAAATAAATAAATGTCATTCTAATTTTTTTTCTTCTATTACACTTGAAATGATTATTGTTCTATATCTATATTTATTTCTTGTTCATTAAATTTTAAATGATTCTTTTTTTTTTTTCATTTCATTCTAGATCATATCTGCACAATTTTATCAATTCACATTCGTCTATATAACTCTGTATAGAAGTAAAAATATCTATTTAGAAGGAAACATATTCAATTTTTGAACGTCATTTGATTCCATGAGTAAAACTTAGGGAAATTAGTAAAAGTAGTTTAATAATTGAATTAAATTACCGATAAACTTTTGTGAAACTTGATCAATAATGTGAAAAATGAATTTTTAGATTTCAATTCTTGAATGAGTTTGAGAAAAAAGTAAATACAAGCAAATTATGTCGGTTAAAGATGAACAATTACAAGAAATTGAAGCACTTACTTCAATTTATCCTGATGAAATTACAGGTTTGTTTTTTTTTATTCTTGTAATTTATTTATATTTTTGCATAATTTTATATCTTCAAATTAGTACAGTACTATCAGAGGATCCTTATCCAAAATTCAAACTCATGATAAAACCAACAACAAATGATGAAGATGAACTTAGACGTATGTCAATCATTTCTTTCATTTTCTTATATCAATTGTTTGTTTATAGCTTTTCTTCTACTGGAAGTACAATTTCATGCTAATTATCCTGAACAATCACCAGAAATAACAATTATCGATTCAGCTAATGTTGATGACATATCATCATTTGAAAGTGAAATAAATAAAATTGTACGTATGAATTAGAAATGTGCATTCTCGATCGACAGTGCGGTCGCGTCTAATGATAGCGAAAAAAAAATTTTTTTTTTCCCTCATATTTTTTGCTTTATAATTAAATTTACGTACATTTAATATAAATGAAGTATAAATTTTTTCTTGTTTTAGTGTGAAGAAAATTTAGGTATGCCGGTTATATTTACATTGGCTAGTCATCTATCTGAACAATTGAGTATACAATCTGAAAATCGTCAAGTTCGTCATCAAGAAAATCTTGAAAGAAAACAACGTGAAGAAGAAGAAGCTGAACAAAAACGATTTGAAGGTACATGTGTTACTGTTGAATCATTTATTAAATGGAAAGTTAAATTTGATGCTGAACGAGCTGAATTAACAAAAACAATTAAAATTGATGATAGTGAATCAAAAAAATTAACAGGTCGACAATTATTCGAAAAAGATCGTTCACTTTATGATTCAGATATTAAATTTATATCGGGTGAAGGTATGTTTTTTTTTTGTTACTAATTTACTGATTAATGTCAAAATGATTCATTTTTTGTTATAGGTGGTGAATTGGTCGAAGTCGATGAATCTTTATTTGAAGATATGCTCGATTTAGAATTAGATGATACAGCTACAACTGGTATTGATTTGTCGGATGTTGATCAATAATCATACAAAACATTATTTTTGTTTTGTTTTGTTTTTTGTTTTTATAAAGGTTGATTGATTATATGAGATTCAAAAAAAAACAAACAACAGGAAATTTTTAAAAGAAAAGAATGAACTGTGATTAAAAAAAAAACATTTGTCAATAGAAAATTTTTTTTCATGCAACAAAATTTAATTATTCGGAATAATAAATTCCGACAGTATTATCGGTCGAATTAATACACTATAATTGATAATGACTTAACATGAAAAAATTAAATATGGACCTATATCTGCTCTCAATGGTCGTCCGTCAGGATCCTTTAAGACTAGCATGTCATATGACGAATTGTTTTAGCATGGTTAGTTAGTATGGTGCATAGGGAGTTGAAGCGATTAATCCTACGCCATGCTGATCTTATGTTCAGAGCTTCAGTTAGTATAAGTTTCACCGATGATTTATGGTTAATGAATCTGTCGAAAGGTAAGTGTATTCTTCCAGTATGATAGAATGTTTATATGTACATTACAGAGATGTAGAAACCTGCGGAGGACTCCGAAACCCGATTCCGACTCCGACTCCGACTCCGTCGGAGTCGGGTTTGCTGAAAAAAATTTTTCGGGTTCGGAGTCGGAGTCAGTTACAAGTTCGACTCCGATATTTTTTTTTCGATTTACCAAAACTTAATTTTTAACATTAGTAAATAGAAAAATAAAGCGTAATATCTGTCACATAGATTTATATCACTTGTAGGACAGAAAGATGAGCGAATCACTTTCCAGTTATAACACTCGAATGNTAGATAAAATAACCAATTCTAAAATCTCTAATAGAAAAAACTAAATAAGAAAAAATTTAGCCTAGTATCTGTTAAAAGAAAATTTACGGGACCACATGGAAATTTCAGTCCCGTCCCGGTCCCGGTAAAAAACAAAATTTTGGTCCCGGTCCTGTCCCGGTCCCGCCGGGACCGGGACAGGGACCACTTTGCAGTACCCTACTTCATCCACACTCACAACCTATATACATAAATCTTATTAATTTTTACTTCTTTAGATAGAGTATTAAAAAAAACATATCAACAAAAATAAATATGGCAGACCAAGTAGGTTTATAGTTCAAACATAACTGTGCACATATTAATCAATATTTGATTCACTTTTCGTGATCCGTCATGATATTGAACTCTTCTTTTCAAGGATGTCAAAGTTTTCTGTTCGTTCTGTAACGATGAATTTTCGTCATCAAAAGCTATGGGAGATCATTTGATGATGTGTGGTAATAAAACAGATCAATGTCCAAATTGTAGACAATTCGTTCGACGAGCTATATTTGCTTACCATTATGAAAATAATTGTGCTAATCCGGATGCACCGACGGCAGATAGTGAAACTAATCAGAACACGCAAAACTCTAGTAAGTTCTGTGGCTTTGTATTATTCATATCTGATTGTCTTGTAGAAGGAATACTGGTAACTATCAAATGTCGATTCTGTAACGAAAACTACGATAAAAAAGACAGTAAAATGCATAAAGTAAAAACTTGCTTTTGCTTGTCCAAGAAGTTTAATTTTTCTAATCTAATTGTTTGCAGGAAAAGTGCTCCCCTTACCAATTAAGTCTTGTTGACAACCAGCGACTTTACATTGATGAGAACTCCAATCATAATTCAGGTATATATCACTCATATGTCGATTTGCAGCTGTTATTCTGCTAAAACTCGCATAATACAACATTTGTAAAGAACATTTGGAGTTAAAAGTTCGTACAACTTCTTTCATCTTTAAGCATAAAACAGAGGTCTTTATAATTGTCCTTACATCTTCATTCAAGTAGATATTCAATGCACACAAACTATAAAGTACCGTTGTTCGATAACAATGTTGCAAAAAGAACTCCAAAACACGATCTTTCGATGATGTGGTATTTTATTTTTAACTTTTAGCTCGATCAAACCAATTCAACAAGTCTGATGATAATGAACTTATTCCTTGCGAGTATTGCAGTCAAGGAATTTCATGGCGCCTTTATGACAATCATACGGTAAGTTTAGGAATTAAACTTCATATTTTTTTTTTATTTCCATCGATTAGAAAGTTTGCCGTGAAGAATACTATAGACGACTACAAGAAAAGACACGGTTAGTTTGTTTTCTAAAAGTTAGAAAAGTTAGTAATTTTTTTCTATTATTTAAACACAGTGGTCAACAACCAGCGCCTGCTACTAATGCTATTATATGTATCTTTTGTCGATTGAAAAGGTCGCTCGAAGGTCTCAGATATCATCAGGTAAAGCTTTTGCTTTAATGAATACTCAATTTAAAACTATCTCATTATATAGTTGGTGTGCAAAATGAATCCCCATCGCATGGGCACTCATTGATTGAGTTTGGAACAAGTTTTTTTTTCATTAAATTTTAAATTCAGACAATATGATTGATCAAACACATCAATCCATAATAATATTTATAGAAACTATTTACTTTGAAACAATTACAAAATTGTTATCGTTCTAGTAAATAATTGAAGTGTACAAAATATTCAAAGTCTTTCAATTAGATTACAAACAGAAATCAATGGATCGAATTTCATAATAGTCTGTTAGTTTTTTTTCTCTAATTTTATGATTATTGTTTGGAATCAAATCTATTCAATTTTCAAAAATATATTTTTCAAATTATTGTTGGTACATTATGATTTTAAACGAATGAACAATGTTTTATGTGAAAGTAACAAAGATAAGATGCAAACATGTTTCCATTAAATTGAATTGTTTTATGAGTGAAGTGTTCCAAGTAATAGAGCACTTTTGATTCGCTGAATTTATTTGTATTACATCTAAAAGAATTCTTCAATACTCGTTTTTTTTCATTTATTTAGTCGACGATCAACACTTTGTTGAGTCATTCCTCTTGAATTATGTTCAGATTTATATGGTTCACTTACTACAATAGACTATTTGATCAGAATCTTTAGTTTCGGTCCTGGGAACGGGATTAAAATTGGTTTCGCCAAATTCTAGTACGGGTCACTATGCTACAGTTTTATTTTAGTGATTACATTTCTTGGCTTTGACTAAGATTTATCCTGCACGTTTATTTTATTAAAAAATTTCAATTTGAAAAATGACGAGTTACCACAAACAGATGTATCTCACCTGTTATTTATTTATAATCAAGATTACACTAGTTTGTAAATTGTTGAAAAAAAAGGAGAAATTAGAATGATCTATGCTTCAATATATTTTTCCAGTTCATTTTACATATTTTTTCAGATAAGAAATCATTCAGACTAACAACAAATAAACATGAACGACAACGTAGGTTCATATTCACACATATTCTTTTTACTTTTTCATAATTGAATTTTTCTCCAGGCACAAGTTAATGATGGAAGACGACTTATTTCATGTTCGTTCTGCAACGAACACTTTACATCAACAAAAGAAATGGGAGATCATTTGTTGATGTGTGGTAACAAAACAGATCCGTGCCCAAATTGTAAAAAATTTATTCGTCGAGCTATGTTTGCTTATCATTATGAAAATAGTTGCGCTGATGTGAATGCCATCGATACAGATGTTAATTCTACTGCCCACAATTCTGTTGCTTCATCAGCATCTCAGCCTAATATTTCGTCACAATCTTCAACAGGATCAGCTTCTGGTCACAACAAGCATATCACGACAATGGCAGTTGATCTTAGAACGCTTCCAAACCAAGATAGCACCACATTCCAACAGTCGAGTTCAGGTAGGCTTTAGAATTGTTTGCATTATCTATTGCGAGATTTTTATGAAGCAATACGGAGAACTGTCTTATGTCCATTTTGTAATTACGAGTGTGACCGAGCCGAAATTGAAGTGCATCAGGTAAGCACGTGAAAAAAGCACAGCTCTGACACAAGAAACCAAAATGTTCGTCTTTGGTATTCGTAGAGATTTTGTCTTCGGAATCCAAGCAATATTGGGAAAAGACATCCAACATCGACTAATGGAGATTCCAATCAATATTCAGGTGTTATCACACATTGATCATATTCTTATGAATCTCATTTTATTTCCAGATCGATTACATCATGACAAACAGTCCACTGATGCCGCTCTTATTCCTTGTGAATTTTGTAAAAAATCGATTGAATGGCGACTATTTGAACAACACATCGTAAGTTGAATAACTGGTTTCTAGTCTTATTATTTTTTATTTAATAGAATTCTTGTACTGAGCAAGAACGTGAACGAAGACAACAACAGTCGAGGTTAATTCGTTAGTGTTACTTAAACAGAACATGATTTCTGTCATCTTTCAGACCTGCATATCAAGATGACAAGACTCGTGTTGGTCGATGTAAATATTGTAACGAACAGCAAATGGTAGATGTTCTCAGCATTCATGAGGTTGGAGTTCTTCTACAATTTTATATTCACATTCTGATTAGCTTCTGACGTAGGAATACTGCCTCAAGTCTCCTACCGTAAGTTAAGCAATCGGTTTATACTCTTATTATTTTTCATTGAACAGAATTCTCGTGCTGAGCAGGACCGTGAACGAAGGTAACAAACATTGGAGTTAATTCGTTGGTCTTACTTTAGCAGAAAGTGACTTTTGTCATCTTTTAGATTCGCTCATCAAAACGATCAAAATCGCGTTGGTCGATGTAAATATTGTAATGAAGAGCGTTTCGTGGATTATCTCAATGATCATGAGGTCAGAATTCTNATAACACCTGAATATTGATTGGAATCTCCATTAGTCGATGTAAATATTGCAATGAAGAGCATTTGGTAGACTATCTCAATTATCATGAGGTCAGAATTCTTCTACACTTTTATATTCTTATTCTGATTACCTTCTGATGTAGAAATACTGCCCCAAGTCTCCTATCGTAAGTTAAGCAACCGATTTCCATTCTTATTGTATTTCATTTGATAGAGTATTCACATTGAGCAAGACCGTGAACGAAGGTAATAAAAAATGGTGTTAACTCATTAGTCTTACTTTACCAGAACATGACTGTTGTCAAATTTTCAGATCC
>CAJNSZ010003070.1:0-12365 GCA_905329745.1 Rotaria sp. Silwood2
TACATTAGAATTTATGTCTACTCGACCTCGTGTTATAAATATTGAAGAAGTATTAGTTAAATTCGCATTACCTCGTTTAACATCATCAATATATGAACGATTTATTGTTACTAATTGATTAAATTTACAACATTTTCATAAATATAATAAACAACTTCTTCGAAATTATTTTGAAGAAAAATTTGATATTAAGCACGGTTTCATTGATAAATCAGGTCAGTTCTTCTTTTGATTCAATCCAAAAGAAATGAAAAACGTTTCCCAGAATTATGATGATGTTGTTCATATTTTGCTTCCTCGTCTGCACTATCCTAAAGGTAGAGAAATATTTGTAACTAAATTTATTCCATCTGAACATATAGATAATTCATATAACTATCATTTACCTATTAAATCGTCGTCATCCTTATTGATCTTCAAACAATAATGAAAAACCTGATCAAAATGATAATAACATCATCAAATACACTAAAACTTTCGAGTACTAAAAGCTTGCAGAAAATTCATCAGACATTGAAAATAGAATTTTCTATTAATTGATTTTCATGATTGTAGTTTAATCATTTGTCGAACAACAATCTGATGATGATGATAAAGAAATCGATTGTAATATTTTTAATACTCGATAATCAATAATTCGTCCGTCTCGTAATAACACTTCACATAAAACAACAAAGCATGCAAGTTAATTTCATCATTAATTCATCTTGAATATGAATATTATTCATAAAAAAATGATTTAATTGTTAGTAAATTATTCTATTTAAGTTTTCTTATTTCTAGATGAATTCTATTGGAGCACAAACCGAAGGACGATTTGTGGTTTTGCTGGAATATGCACCTACTCACGTATTAATTAATTATGTAAGTGATAATGGTTAAAATAAAAAAATAACAAATTAATTTAGAAGAATCAATACGAACACGAAGAACAGGTGCTCACGGAACTGGCTGAACGTGGTGTTGAATTAACATCAGAAGAAGAAGAGCGCGCAAATTTTTTAACAGCAGCGCTTCACCAAATTAGGTCATTTTATCAGAAACGTAATGAAGGCATTTCTGATCAAAATTGTCCAGCAGCTGACATTGATTTACGTAATGGTAGAATTGAAGATGAAGAAAATGGTCAGCAGTAAGAGTATTTCGTAAATTAATGTTAATTGTAAAATATCTTCTTCAGATAATAATTATCATCTCAATTCATAAAAAAGAAGAAGAAATTATCAAAAATTAATAAATTTATTATTTAACATTAGAATTAATTTCTTTTTAAAGTTTATGATGATCGAAATCTTTATCTACAAGAAAAACGATATTTTGATGAAGTTCCATCATCAACAACAAAAGAATGCAATTATTCAAGCGGTATCTAGAGATGGATCATCAATCAGTAAGTATCTATTTTTATTTGGATAATTATTTGTTAATTAAGATTGTACAAGAGCAACACTTGTTTATTTAGGAAATTTATATATTTTGTATAAAACAAGACTGTCTTAGATTTTTTTTATTCAGAACTTCTTGTTCTACATGATCATCTTTATTATGGTTTACCAACACATCAACTGACTGACATTCCAAAACCACGAAGTGCATCTTGAAAAATGAATGTTCCCTCATAATAACAACAGCAGCAGCAGTAGTCACAATGAAGTTCAGGTATTCTACAACACGTCTGACCTCAATCTCAATTTGAGCAATCATTTGTAACATAATCTATTGCTAATTGATTACAGCCAAAAAATCCAACTAACACAGTCAGAAGCGAAACATTTAATATGCTGTTTGAACGATCACATTGGACTTTTTTGCTAAGAAAACGTTATAAACAGCAAAAAGAGTGATCATTACATTTTTCTTTTTCATTCTAACGCTTCACTCTCGTATCAAAGCGTTTATCATATTACATGACAGTTTAAACGGTTTTATAAATCAATATCAACTTTTGAAGAGTCATGATCAATATCTAAAGTCAGGATTTTTCTAACAATAACTGCTATAAACATGAAGTAGTATATTCTTTTGTTTTTATAGAACAGCGGCTGTCTTTGTACTAGAATCACTTGAATTAGAGCTTTGCTGAATTCAGAGAACAAGTGAACGAAAATCTAATCTTCAGGAGCTTTTTTATTCGTCTGTATTCTTTGATGATTTATTTAAAAACTGCAGCTGGTTGGTTTCGTATTTATCGATTGTTAAATTTATTGGTTTATTTATTATTATTTCGCAAAGGATAGAAGTTAAGGAGAATAAGAACAGAGAAATGGAGAATTTGTTTTTCCATTAATTTTTCAAAATAATTGTTTTTCTACAATAATAATTAAAACATGCTTTGAAAACTAATGTATCGCTATTTTACCATGTCCTAAATTAATTGATAGATGGCACTCATCGAGGAAACTGATGCAGATATATGTATGCATTTGTTTCGCAGAAATATTGAGTTTCATGAAAAAAATCCCAATTATTATTAAAAAAAAAGAACTTATAGAAGATTGATCTAGTAGCGTTTTGGTCTAAAATTGAAAATACAACGACAATGACATAAGAATAATGAGAATATGAGTATTAGAAAGCTTTAAGAGTTAGAATCTGCAGTTATAAGATTATATCGGGAGAGATACAGAGTTCTAGGACTATATAGGTAAAATATAGATATAAGAGTTTAGATATAAGCGTATAGGAATAAGAACAAAGTTATGGAGGGTGTAGTGGTACAGATATAAATATAAGGCTTAATGGTAGTCGTATAGATTCAAGGATATAGAAATACGGGTACCCTCAAGTAGTTTTAAATAACTCTAGGAGTCCTGATGTATTGAATAGTATATTGTAAGCAAATACAATATGAACACAGCACTATACGTATTTAGATTCTTGAACCTGGCCTAAGAAACTCGAAAGAATTTCAGGAGAATATTTATCAGATATGAGACACGAACGTTGTGCAAAACCCATCGACAGCATTATTGAAACTACTTTGAAAGAATACTAAAAGAATATTTAGGACAATAATTGGTAGAAAAAAACCTGTAATCATTTTTGCCTATATTTAATCAAATCAATGAGTACTTTCAATCTTTTTACGAAAGAGAGAGACTTAATTTTGAATAGATCTTAATATTTATCTAAATATTAGAAAATTCTAGCATTTTTACAAAATAATATGCGAATAGAAGTACTTTTTGCAAGTTGTGGAACCTAAACCAAAATAAAAGGCTTGAAATTTTTACAAAATACTTCTATGCAAATTTTATTTTTTTTAAATGCAGAAATTTTCGTTTATTTACATAAATATTAGGATCTATTAAAAATATATATTTCTCGTTCGTGAAAAGATTAAAAGCTACTCATTGATATGATAAAGTATTGGTTAAATAAATAGAAAGTACTGTTTCTACATATTAAATCAAGAAAAAACATACCTTTAAACGATAAAAAATGTTTTTTTTCTGAAAACGTTGATAAACCGTTTTTTGTCATAAACGGGTACCTTGGTCAATTCCATACCGTTTTAACGATAAAACAGCGTTTTTTCAACTGTCTGGGAATGATCTTAGTATAGGACTACGAACTAAATCATAACGAAGGAAATATTTGAAGATGAAACAAAAGTTATTTTAGTTTTAATTCAATTGATTTTAGTCGTTATCCTACACAACATGCGACTTCACCGCATCAATCACCAGGTTATAATGCTATTACTGCTGTCCCTCAACACTTTACATCAACACAAACAATGTCCAATTAACAATTTGTTCATGGTTTGCTTTTACAGGAATTTTTTAAACAAATTCTAATTGTTCGTTTTATTTTTATTAGAACGTGTAACTGCAGTATCACCATCAACTGATCCTTCAAGTGCAGCACCACCCGTAGCTTCATCACTTTTATCCTATCAAGAATCTAAATCGGCTAGTGCATGGATTGACTCACCAGTATTTTTAATGAAAGCATCAACAATAAATCCAGCTAAAGTAAAATTAGTCTTTTTAATAATTTATTTTAATAATGATTTTTAGTCTCCTGTATCCCTTACAGATGGTTTTGCTTCAACAAATGTTTCATTTCTATATTAGTTAATAAACTTCCTAAACAAATAACTCATTCCATAGCACGATAGCAAATCAATCAACAGCATACAATTATGCCTACTTCAACAATAACAGTAGCAACATCTGATTTTGTTTATCTTTATTGAAACGAAAATTAGATGAAGTGAAGAAGAAACTTGATCTTTTATATGATTAATCTAGAAAAAATCGAGTAGATTTAATCTGTTATGCTTTCATATTTCGATAAAAATATGGTTTTTTGTAGGTTCCTCAAAATGCTTTACAATTTATCAAATAACAAATTATATTCATCAATATCATTATCAATAATCACTTATCATGTATAATTTAGTAGTTGTAAGTGGAACTTAGGCGTAAACCAGTCAATGTATGCTAATTGTTAACATTTTTTTCAGTCTGATATTTTGTTAAATACAAGCTATGGGCCTTCATGTACAAAATAAAAAGGTTTTTTGGCATTTTTTTGTGTTATAAATGGATAAAAAAAACAAAATTATTCATTCTGATGTTAAATACTAAATTTTACAAATAAATTTTTGTTGATAATATGCATTGCTTTATATACTAAAAATTAATGATCGATTGTTTCCTTAAGAAAAATACTTACATCAATATTAGTACAAGAAATAATTAATTTCACTTTTGCTCATCACTTGCAGTAGTGACAGCGTCAGGAGTTGGCTGAGACCACTGGAGACCCGATGAGGCATGCGCTTTTAGTTTCGATTTCAACTCGGACTCTGAAAAATATTTTTTTAAAATTCCGACTCCAACTCCAACTCCAACTCTCAGCGTGTGAATGCAGTGAGTAGGAGTGATTTCTTCAGTGACACCTACATGGTGCTTTCAAATGCAAACGATTTAAGTATGTGTCTTAAATCATTCAATCTTCAAAGATATCACGTCGATTACAACTACTCATTTTTTGATTGATTTTGACAATCCATTACGAAATTGTTTTTTTCTTTCGATCTTTTAGCATTCTAGATTTGTTGAGTATTAGAATAATTAAAATCAGAATATATCAAATAAGAAAATAATTCTCACGTTATTCATATCAATTGCTTTTGGATAAAAGACGAAACTTAAACAGGTTTGACTTGGATGCAGCTAGTATATAATGTCCAGTAGCGGATTTAGGGGGAGGGCGCTTGTGGCGATCGCCCCATGTCGACAATAAAAAAATCTGTCTTCTTCTAGTGGAAAAGGCTTCAAAATTAGCTTATACTACTTCTGAGGAGCTTTAAAACACGTATTAAGATCAAAATCGCCCCATGTAAAAAAAATCCTAGATCCGCCACTGATAATGTTCGATGCTCTTGGAAACATACCTTATATGATGTTTTATTCTCCAATTATCTTTTCTATCATGAATGCAATTCTAAAACAATTGCAGCTCATTATCTATTATAACTTTCTCTTTTAAATCAGCTAATCAAAAGTCAGTAAATAACAAGTATATATAAATCGCTTTTCATGCCAAATATTCAAACAAAATGTATATTGAATATGTATATTTTGTCAACATACAAGGATATATTGGTTTTTTATCATTTTACAATAAAAATAGTGAATTAGCAAACAAAGAAATAGTGTCTTTAACTAGAATCATTTTATTGCATAAATACGTTTTGAAACGAATTGTCAGATTTTCTTATTTGTCAATAATAGTCGTTGTAAAAAGGTACATTATGAAAGAGAACCTCACCGGTGCAATCAATAGATTTTTGTTTATTAATGACATGAAATTGTGTTTCACAAGACAGATGATTATTGTATGTTGTATATATAAATAACGAAAAAAAGCGCTTCATTGATCATAAACAACATGATTATCAAGTAATACATAAATGGATGTTGACATCCATATACCGTAGTCAATAATTCAATCGCTAGAATCTAATAATTGTGTTCGATTAATAACTTTTATAAGGAGCAAATAGATCTCCATTGTTTCACCAAGAGTATGATTAGATGTGAAAAAGAATTGACAATAACTCAGCTTTTGAACTATATATAATGAATCATCACTTTTAAAACAAGAAATCTTAAGATCTATAAAAGCATATCCGACATAATATGATTCCAACTACCAGATATGGCATTTATTTCATCTGAAATCGCCTATACTTGTCAAATTTATTTTTACAGATATTGAGTTATAAGGTACTGGATATTTTACACTTAATGCAGCATGACCTAGTTGCTCAGTACAATTGACAAAAGAGATAGTTCTGTCATTACCAATTACACTTGCACATTGCGAAAAATGATATCTGTCTAGAAATGTAACTCTTTAAAACTATCTGATCGAATGTTTTCTAATATCAAAAACAAATATAATTGTTAACAAAAGTGAATAAAAAAAAATATTTTTGTTAAAATGATATAAGTCGAAAAAAGATTACGAATGAAAGGAAAAAGGAAAATGATTCTTTTCAGATTGCGAAATTACGAAATATATGTCATCGTCTTGTGGCGTCCTCTTTGGCAACAATCAACATTTTTATCCTTTTAGTTTTTCGATATATTTTCAACTCTTTCTTGCGTTAAAATTAAATTTTACTAATTTAATCTATAAACCTTTTTTTTGTCGTTTCTAATCGGTTCTCTCGAATGAACGAATCATATTTGAGATCGATCCGAAATTTGTCTAGTGAATTTTAATTTCATTTTTTTCCAAGCAAAAAAAGAAGATGGATACAATCAATTATTATTCATCGGATACTACAATCAGTGGTCTTCTATTTAGTAATTATACATCTGAAGAAATTCGTCGTTTAAGTGTAAAAGAATTAACATCATCACTTGCAATTGATCGTCTCGGTGCACCAGTACCCGGTGGTCCATATGATTTAACATTAGGACCATTTGATAAAAATGATCGTTGTTTTACTTGTGGTCAAGGATTTGTTGCTTGTCCAGGTCATCTTGGCCATATATCGCTTGTACTACCTGTTTACAATCCAGTATTCTTTCGAAATCTTGTTAATGTAAATGAAAATAAATCCATTTTCGTTAATCTATTTTGTGATTTTCAAGGTTCTTCGTGGTTGTTGTCTTCATTGTCATATAATTCAATGTTCAAATGCGGAAAAATATTTATTTAGTATGCAAATGCTTTACTTAAAACATGGTCAAACAGATGAAATAGATAATTTACAATCAATTTATAAAACATGGATATTAGAAAGAAAATCTTTAGATACATTTTATGAACAGATCAATGAACATATGAAACTAAATCCACCATCGTCAACTAAAGTAGAATCGACAACTGAAAACTTATTAGCTATACGACAACAACTTATTAAAGATTTTGAAGCACGAGCATTCAAAACAAAAAGTTTGAATTTTTATATCAGAGAAATTTTCGTATTTATATATATATATATATTTAGAAAAATTCTGTCCCAATTGTAATACACCTGTACGCAGGGCTGGGCGAGTCAAGCCATTTTTCGACTCGAGTCGAGTCCGAGTCTTTTTGCAATATTGTCGAGTCAAGTCAAGTCGAGTCATCGGCATTACCGAGTCGAGTCGAGTCGAGTCAAAGTATTTCAAATTTTCTGTTGATCTTCATAGAGAATATTTACAACAATTTTTCCTCAGCACATATTTATTTCCGAATTTTCATGTAAAAATAGTCCCATCAACATGGAACGCCACCCTACAGTAGTGGCTAAAATTCTAAAACTATTGTATTTTTCATTTATTACATATTATAAAAGATTAGTTGAATTATAAATAGTGATTCTGATAGCACTTGATGTCCTTCCTCTTATGTAATTTACAGGAGGATTTCATCAATGAGTCACACACAGCAGAAAGTTTTCTGGAAAATGAAACCTCTATTTTTCGTCTCAAATAAGACGTTGAGAAAACCGTTTTTCACATTGCTATCTCCCAGAGCTTGGGATGCTGAATAAAACTGTATGTCGCCAAATTTTATACGACTTTCTATTGTAAAGTTACAATTACCACAAAACTCGAAAAACGTTTTTCGAGTATTTTCGTCAATTTTTAGAGATTTTTCGATAAATTCGGAGTTTCGTGATGGCTATAGCTTTTTACGAGAATGCTGTAGAAACTATGGCGACATATCGTTTTACTCAGTATTTCAAGCTCTACAAGATGGCGATATGAAAAGCAAATTTTCAGTAGCTCTTATCTGATACGAATAATATAAGTTTTAGTTTTCCGAAAAGTTCCTATCGTGATTCATCGATAAAACCCTCATGAAAATCACATGAGATAGATGGACAATATCTAGAGCTACCAGAATTACTATTTAAATTTCAGCTAATCTTTTACAGTCAAGGAAATAAATGAAAAATACCGTGGTTCTATAGTCTTGGTCAGTACTGCATAAAAGAAGGTCACTCGGAATTGAGAATCACCTCCAACAGTACGATTCGCTACACATAATAGAGAGCCATGGGTTTTATTTTTATGTGAAGTTGCTTATTCCGTTTGTTTATTTCTTTTCATTCATCTATAATAGAGAATTGTAAGATAAACTAATAAAACGCATTCTAATGCTTGAAATGTACAAAACTAACAGCAAATAATAAAGAGTTGAGCAGAAATATAGCGAACTTTCGGAAAGGAAAATTCATAGTAGAAGGACGCCCGTAATGGAACGCCACCAAAAAGAGATATCGATTTACATCATCAGTGAAAGGCATGCCTTTTTATTCTGGGAGGTTACAAAAATAAGAAAACCCATAATGAAAATAAATGAAATGATGATTAAAGATTAAGCAGAATGTGATCTTAGGAAAATTCACTCTTTCTATACAGTTCATCAAAATAAAACAATTCAATTCCATTTATAAAAATTTTGAAACTAATGACTCGGTGTGACTCGACTATTCGAGTCGAGTCAGAGCCTCCAAATTCTTGAGTCCGAGTCGAGTCCAAGTCATAAAAAAAAAGTGACTCGAGTCGACTCGAGTCCGAGTCATGACTCGGACTCGCCCAGCCCTGCCTGTACGTACACTGCGTGCAGATTCACATTCAAAACTGTTTTATTCTCAACGAGTTTCAAATAAACAAATCAAAGCTTATCAAGAACGCATATCAAATGTTCGGTCAGTATTTAACTAATTATTTCTTATAAGTAATACCAATCGAAGCATTGAGAACGTTCAGAAATCTGTGACTTCTATAGTAAAATAAATATTTGTTCAAACAACGAAATGTTAAAAGAAGGAGATATAACTTAATACATTAATATGCAATTTTCCAGCTTCAGGAACTGATTTTGGTTCAGTTATATAATTTACTTTAAATAAAAACTGATATTTTTCGTACAGTTCAGATGTTCGTCACGTTGTCCAATTCTATAAATGTGCAGTTTTATATAGGTTGATCAACTAATTACCGATGTTAATATATATATTTAGAGGGACAACATATTATGTATCAGTCTTGACCATATCTTCGAAGTAGTTATTGTGATATTCCATGGAAAGTTTCATTCTTTAGATATCCTTTTGAAGTAAACAATAAGTTATTTTACATTTTACTCAAAAATCTATCATGAAAATTGATGTTACTAGACCCTGATGACACAATATTTGTTCGATAGTCCTTTTATTGGTGAATTTAAATATTTATTACCTATAAAGATAAAATTTTCATAGACTATAGAAAACACTAGATAAAAATAATAAACAGAAGGTCATTTAGTTCTCCTGAATAGATACATAAATATTGTGAATTTCGTATATATAAATAGGAAATTTAATGTCTTCGGCCATTTGCTATCGCTGTTATGAATTTCATTATTTGTTATTTTCCTTCTATCTGTTTCAGACTTCGCAATTTAGCAATGCAATTAAGTAGAACTACTGAGTTATTTTTTCATGTGTTGTAAACGACAGACGCTGTCTAGTCAAGATATATTACTGTTTCTTTTTTTTGCTTTATTGTCGACATATTAAAAACACATATAGCTGTTACTCTTTATATCGAATTTTGAATACTTGACATAACAGAAAATCAAACTTGGAATAGAATCACATGATCCTCAGAGCCTTCGAAAAGTTTCAAATAAAATTTGTGTACCTGTTTCAAAGACTTGGATGTTGAAGAAAAGTTCATTTTCGAAAATATGACCGCTTATTGAAAATTCAATGTTCCGAAAAGAAAATAATCGTTCTATCTAAAATTTTTTTAAATCTCCAGGAAAAGTACGATAACCTATTGAAATCTACAGAACGTAATACCAAATATGAACATGATAAAGACTAGTATTAAAATTGCTATTCGAATCGACAAATCTTATTTCTATTGATGACTATTGTTTGCTTGATTATTTTCAATCGTTTTGTTTTCTGACGATAGGCAAACAAAGAATATGGATAATAATGATGAAGAAGAAATATTAACGAAAATGATGTCCAGTCAAATGTATTTAACGCCATTAGATGTATTAAAACATTTAGAAAAAATATGGACAAATGAAAAAAGAAGTTCTTGCAATCTATTTGGTTACATTACGATCATCACGTCATTCACTAACAAATGTTCATAATAATCCAATAAGTTTGTTCTTCTTTGACGTTTTACCTGTTTTACCTTCAAAATTTCGTCCATGTATGTTTGATTGTTTTTAAAACAATTTATATTAGAGAATTTGGTCTTTTTTTTTGTTTATAATCTTACCATAGTTTATAACTAATTTTATTTTAAAATACAAAAGGTTATTGAGAAAAAAGAAGGTTTATTTCGTATGCATATGATGGGTAAACGTGTAAATTATGCTGGTCGATCCGTAATTTCACCTGATCCATTCATTGCAATATATGAAATTGGAATACCGGAAATATTTGCAAAAAAATTAACTTATCCAGAATTAGTTACACCCCATAATGTTCATGAATTACGTCAATTAATTCTTAATGGACCAGATGTTCATCCTGGGTAAAAGATATAAGAAATCTTTTAGGAATATGAAAAGATAATTATTTTATTATTCTAGAGCTAATTTTGTTGAACTTGAAGATGGGACAATTCGTCGTTTATTACCAAATAATTTATCTCAACGAACTGCTATTGCTAAACTTTTATTAACAAGAGAAAAGCAACATGCTAGTAGTACAACCGTAATGTCCACTAAAAGAGTTTATCGCCATCTTCGAACCGATGATTATGCTCTTGCTAATAGTCAACCAACATTACATCGGCCGAGTATACAAGCTCATATGGTAAATTTGTTCTCTACGATTTTTTTTAATCGTATTCATTATATTTATTATTAAAGGCTCGAGTATTACCTGGTGAAAAAACCTTACGTTTACATTATGCTCAATGTAAATCCTATAACGCTAATTTCGACGGTGATGAAATGAATATTCATTTACCACAAAATGAATTAAGGCCCCCCCCCCCTCAGAAAAGTCAATTTTTCGAAAAAAACTCAATTTTGAGATTTATACATATTCTGATAGCCCTTGTAATGAACTACAACCTAGCATCATTTGTTTTGTCAAAACATGTACATGAGTCGTTTTTTCTGGCGGATTTCTTTTCTGAGGATGTGCTACTGACGAAACCTTCCGAGATGATGACACCCCCAGTTTGCGTTCATATTTCGTCTACAAGGAGATCTCGGTGAGACTAGCAAAAGCCTACGCATTATGATACATCCCCGTACATACCATGAGTAAAGCTTGAGAAATAGTGCAAAAATATTAGGTAGATAAACAGGCTTATTTCGAATAAACACACTTACTGCATCAAAAAACTTTGTTTTTCGTTTTTCTCAAAATCAATTTTTTTGAATATGAGTTTGCGCGGGCAAGGATTTTTCAGTAACTACTCAATAGATAAGGGAGAATGTTTTTTTGTTGAATAGAGGATATGTATAGCTAGGTCGTTATAGAGTCCGATTTTTGAATTTCTCTTTCAATGAAATAAAAATCTTGGATATTGGATCTTCACTAGCGCTCTGAATGTGAAAATTTTTCGCTCAAATATTTTAAAGATCAAAAAAAAAGGAAATTCAAAAATCGGGCTCTATGACGGCCTAGCCCTAAGGGTATTCTACAATTTAAAAACCACCCCGACATGATTAAGTAGTACCCTCATATCGAAAACCTTGCCCGCGTAAAAGGTAATGAATTGACTAGAACTCTGCATTACTTTGAGATTTGGGGGAGATATTTTAATCATAAGCTATTCTAGCCAAGACTAATATTATCTGCAATTTTGGTTGAAATTGGATGAGAAATAAAAAAGTTTGTTTCTGAGGGGGGGGGGCCCTTAACACGAGCTGAAGCT
>CAJNSZ010003071.1:0-10415 GCA_905329745.1 Rotaria sp. Silwood2
CGGCAAATAAATACAAGATCAACTAATTTCAAAGTAGAACGGAAACAGTTTCCCCTAGTTCCTTCTGAAGCCATGACTATATATAAAAGTCAAGGTGGCATTTATGAAAAAGTCGTTGTCAATCTAAAGAAAGGAATGACAAGATCTGAATTATATGTCGCTTGTAGTCGTGCAACAAAAGCAAGTGGTTTATATTTAATTGGCGACCTCGTTCCACCGAAACCACCTGAACATAATGATGCAGTGGCGATGATGTTCAAAAGCATGAGATCCGAACGAATGCTGAAATTTTCACTTGAATTTCCCGAAGAATCTCAAGAAGAAAGATTTTCGATTATGTTTCATAATGTACAATCATTGAATAAACATATTTCAGATATTAAGTGTGACACAACATTTTTGTCTTCTTCCATGATAAGTCTTGTTGAAACATGGACAAAACCAAGTGACAACTTGGAAATTGAAGGTTTCAAGATAGTTCACAGACGTGATTGTGATGATGTACGAAAATCATTCGGTCAAATCATTTATTTAAAAAATGATCTGAAGTACGAAAATATCACCGAAAGATATGGATATTCAGGCAAAAACCATATTGAATATTCTTCAATAGAAATTGATGATATTTGTATAATTTCCATTTACAATTCACCGAATTCATCATTCGATATCTTAAAACGACAGATTAATGAAGTTATAACTATTTCAAAAGGGTTTTGTCAAAATATAATTGTCGTTGGTGATTTTAATATAAATTTGAAGATCAAAATCAATAACAAATTTATTGAATATATGAAATCATTCGGACATAGCTTGAATAATACACTAAATAGAGATTCAACTAATGCAAAAACGCAGATTGACTATTGCTTCACTAATGTGAAAGACTTAAAAATCTGATTATTTTGAAAGTCTTACAAGTTTTCATAAACCAATATGGATAAGAAAACAGAAAGTTTTGACTAAGTTTCATTTGAATGAAACCGAAGACATTCGTACAAATATACCTTTTAATATTGAAGATGTTATAACTGATGATCAGTCTGACACAATGGAAGTCGATGAGAAATTCGTTTTTGAATGTCATGAAACAGTCGATAAAAACGAACAAATTGACTTAGATATGTCTTTCCATTTGGAAGGTCTCAAAGTTAATGATCCATCTGACATGATGGATATTGAAGAAAAATCTTCTTCCGGAAACTATGAGATCATTGATTCAAACTCAAGGAAGATTTTGGATCATTTTATTTTTGCACTTGATTTTAATAATACTACAGAGACTAATCAAATTTCAAGTCAAGCTCAAATAATTAATGATTTAATTGAAAAATCACCATTTATAACTATGAATAATAAAGACCAATCCGTCCGGTTAAAATCGAAAACAGGATATTCTGTTCAAGCGTTCGATTCTGTTTATGCTAGAACTTGCACGACTGCAGATGGCAATTGTTTATATAGTTCTCTTTCGATAATAAATATTGGGTCTGAAAAACTAACACATTCGATGAGATTGTTGGCAGTTAATGCAATGATGAATAATAGCGATTATTTCCAAACCCTTTGTACTGTATTGCAATATTCATTTGAAGAACAGTTGAAAAGAACTGCTATGGATACAATATGGGGTGGAGAAGTTCAAATTCAGGCGCTTTCTATGGCTCTATCTCATCCTATCTATTCATATATTCAGTTTAACGGCAATCCAAAACATAGACATTATATTTCATCGAATATTAGTTTACAGGAACTAGTTGATCGATTTGCTAAAGGAACAGCAGGTGGTCATCTAAAATATATAGGATACAAATCTGATATGAATAAAGTAGGATTTTGTATTTACTATAATGGTAGTCATTATGATGCATTTTTACCTTTTCGAGATAATCCTCAACAATTTGTACCGCACTTTGACATAATTAACATGAGTTTATAAAGAGAAACACGATTCAGCTAAAGCAAAGAAGTTTATGCGAATGAACAAAACATCCGGAACTAACTCCTCGCCGAGTCCTACGGGACAAAAAGAGGGCATCCGCAGGGCCTAAGGGGCAGCTCCTTAGTGCGCTCAAGGATGAATATTCTAGACAGTTTAATAATAAAAATTAACTATCTTGAGCATATGCTCAGCATTTCAACCTTGTCTCGTGAATGGTTTGGCCCTTTGAGCTAAAGAAGGTCTCAATTGGAAAGAAACAGTTTAATCTATAAATTCACTATACTCAAATAAGTTATGAGATAAAAACGTGATATAAGCAGAAATCTGCGTAAACTCAAGGAAATGGCATACTTCGAGAGTCGGTATTTTTGGAGTTTTCTCACGCGGTGCACTAGGCCCTGTATTTATTTCTATAAGGCATAGATCTTATCAAGATACATCCCTTGTCACTAAACTGCAAAGAGAAAACACAAGCGTGCTAAGTTAGCATGGACCACACTGTATGCGATCCTATTCAGTGACCGCTGACTCTACTCTAAGAGTGATATAATATCTTTAGAAATCACAAAAATTGAGTTCAGATTCGTGTTCAGCTTGGAAAACTAGATAAGAAGAGTTATTTTTAAATGAATTTGTGTTTGTATTCAGCGGGATTACGATCGTAAGTAACCTCATGAATATATAAGAGATATATGATAGATACTGACATCAGTATTTTCATAATAAATCACCAATATTAATAGCTATAGAGTTTTGATTTTTACCTTTCGATAGTCCTTTTGACTATCTACAAAACCAGGCATTTGGGAAACTGCAAAACTACTGGTCATCTCAGACATATCTAGGCAATTTGGTTTCTAGATGCAGTTTTTGTACATTTTGAGACCGTTTTCAGGCAATGTTTCGTTAGAAGACTACGATTTGATTCGAAACTAATATCAAATTCGGAATCAGCGTTAAAAACTGAGTCGATTTATATATGCTGTGAATGATTCTGAGAAAAAAATTTTTTTTGAAAAAATCCCTGTACCCCCCCTCAGGGATGGTCTTCTCAAAAATGACAATTTTTTCGATAACTCAGCCATTTGTTGACGGATCCTGCTCATCTTCGAACTCGACCGAGACATTGTTAAGACTGAACTATGTAGAAAATTTCATCGCGATTGGACTCTCCTTTCAAAAGTTATCGTGTTAACGGACGGACGGACGGACGGACACACAGACCGATTTTAGTAGTGTACTCACTTTTTGAGTACACAAAAAAAGAAAATAAAATATGCCATAAAATGCAGCGTGAAAAGTTCTACAATTTTCAAATAACAGCTAATTCTCTAGTTGTTTCTTCTGCTTTTGAAATAGACAAAATTTTGTGCGGCTAATTTTCGTCGTATACAAAAAAAAAAATCATTTTTTTCGGAATTTTGAAAATTAATGATTCAGAATTTTCCTCATTTCGAAAACAAAAAGTGGAACTACGGAATAAGTTGTTCTTTGTATATTGTAACCCTAGTCGACTCTCACTTGCAAAGTCATCAGTGAGTCCCTCTAAAAATGCGAAGTCCCCGATGAATCCCCAGGGAATCACTCGTATTTTCCCTGGTGAATCCCAAAAGATAAGAACTCCTAGGAAGTCCCCAGTGGATATTTTAGGGAATCCCCATGTTTTATGGAGGGAGGCAAAGAAATAAACTCCCCAGGGAGTCCACTCAGTGAGAGGACTCCCTGGGGAGTTTATTGTTTCGTAATTTTACTTGACAAAGTGCATAAATATTTTAATTTTATGCTAAATTATATTTGTTCGTAATTGAAAGATATAATTCAATGATTGGATATAGTAACGTCTGCCTGGTTCAAAGAAAAAAGAATCGAAGAATAAATACTAGGTGCTTTGTTTTAGCTACAAAATGAGAATAAAAATAAACTTACTTTAAAAGAAGAATTATTTACGAACTATGGTTCGAATTTTCGGTACTAGTACATTTTTCTCTAGAGAAAAGTGATGTGATGGCTGTGTTATATGTTTACGAGCTGTTTTCTTACCACCTAAGGAAAACTTAATTGGTTTAATCTTTTGGAAAAATTTTTTCTCAGATTGACTACTTAATTTTATTCTAGACGTTTAAATCATGACGACCAATGCGGCATATTGCAAAACATATCGAAAACGTATTTTTAATTTTGAGGGTCGTGTTCAACAGACAGCAACACCTATTCCACCTCCACAACATAATTTTAATGTTAATGCTGATGCCGATATGATGAATAATGAAGTTAATGATTTTTTTGAGAAAATGAATGATATAAATGGTAATCAAACTGAACAAAATCTTTTTATTAATAGTGATGATAGTATTGATAGTGGCGATGGAAGTTCTGATCCTGATTCTGATTCACGCTGTTCATGTGATGATGATTATGAAGATTCTAATACTTGTTTTTATTCAAACGGTTCAATAACTCTTCGTCAAACATATACTGCGATTAAAGCATTTATAATTAAATGTAGCTTATCTTATACTCATATCTTACATTTAATATCATTGCTATTTTATCTATGACCTAGGGGCCATCATTTAACCAAACTGGAAATCTTACGTTGGTACAATAAACGTGAAGAATTTATTTATAAAACATTATGCATCAAGTGCAATCATCAAGTAAATACACAATTAATAGTTTTCTCATATAAAACATTATCCTATTCTAACAGAGTAAACGAATACACAGGTTTTTCTTCCAAACACTCTCTATTTAGGTAAATCCTGTTGAAGGTAAATGTTCTTTTACATGTTCTTTATGTAGTCATCAAAGAACAGCTGATTCATTAACTGAATTGGCTGAAGCTAACGTCTTTCAACGAATAAAAAGTGTTGTTCGACGCATTTTGCATTTTATAATAGAATATCAACAAAAAGCTCATCTTGTTTTACCTAACGACATTGTTAATGGCAAAGTTTATAGACAAATTCACGCCAATAGTACATTTAACCGATTAACGTTAATGATACATTCTGATGGAATGCAATTAATTACTACCAAATCTAAAAATTTTATGTCATTTCAGGAACTATATTGGAAATACCTCCTCCTCATCGTGAATTTGCTCGAAATAAACTTCTTTTTTAGTGTACTCAAAAAGTGAGTACACTGCTATAATCGGTCAGTATATCCGGCCGTCCGGCCGTTTACACGATAACTTTCGAAAGGAGAGTCTGATCACGATGAAATTTTCTATACAGTTCAGTCTTCACAATATCTCGGTCGAGTTCGAAGATGAGAAGGATCCGTGAAGAAATGGCTGAGTTATCAAAAAAATTGTGATTTTTGATCAGACCATCCCTGAGGGGGGGGGGGTACGGGGATTTTTCGAAAAAAATTTTTTTGCTCAAAAGTATTCTCAAAATACATAAATCGATTCAGTTTTTAACGCTGATTCTGAATCTGATATTCGTTTTGAACCGAATTATAGTTTTGAGTACTCAAAAAGGGAATACACTATAGAATAGTTCGTGTACCCGTCCGTCCGGTGGGCTATTTACATGATAACTTTTGACAACAGAGTCAGATTACGATGAAACTTTCTACACAGCTTAGTCTTAACAATATCTCGGTCAAATTCGAAGATGAGAAGGATCAGCCGAGCCCTTCCTGAGTTATTGCAAAATACTCCTTTTTCCATATGGCTACCTAGGGGAAAATTGATCCATCCCTACTTTCGTAAAAGACGTTTTCTCTCATAGTCAATGAAAACCCCAACTATTATATACCATTCGATAGAGAATTCGAAGAGCTACAAAACCATATAAAAAACAGTAAGAAACAAGATAATTAACTCATCTGGTGGTAAGATAAATAAACGGAGGTCGGTTCGGTTTTGGTGCACGCTCCAATCGACCCCCAATGGGAAGTCTACCTCTCTATCATAGAGGTGATAATCGAAGTTTTTCTAGTATGGAGAACTCGAATCAGTACTCCACTGACCTCGGCGGCCCATTGGTTGATCATTGACCAATAGAAATCAATTTATAGGAAAAACGACTTTCTGAGACAAAGTTAGGTCGAAGAGTTCAAATCTGAGGTCTCTAAACTTCCAAATCCTATTGGATGAGAAGTAGGCAATAGAATTGAAAGGTTTATAGAAAAGGTTTGCCGGCCAAATTTTTATATTCAGACATTCTGGGATGACCAGATCTGGTCATTCACTTTTTGAAGTACACATAATCTCGGATATAAATTCGAGATTTCCGCATTTATTTTCATATAAGATAAAAAGTCAGAATTTTGAATATTTTAAGCAGAAAATTTTTCATAATTCAACAATTCAAAAAGTGTTTTAAGTAACTCGTATTGGTAGTACAACGACAAGGTATTAGTTTTTAATAAAAATCAAATTATATTTTGAGTTTTCAACACTGTGGAATCGACATATCATGCTATTAGATAGACATATGAAAAGTACGTATTAGTTTTTAATATGTAACTTTGTAAGGTAATACAATTACAACTACAATTTTCATTAATAAGATAGGAAAGAAGAAGAAAAGCAACACAAAAAACAGTGCACACAATTATATAATAATTATACGTACAAATGTCGTTCGCTTTTTTTAAAATGTTTTCTTCATATGTTACGCCCTATGCAAGTTGTAATTAGATTATGTTTTGATGCTACATATTAAGAATTTATATGTAAATATTTTCTTTTCCATTCGAATATATTTATTTCTTGGTGATTAGAACTCCGAAGCGTGAAAAATGCTAAATAGAGTGTATTTATTTTGCATAAATTAAAGTAAATTTGTTGTAGCACCACACTTAATCTTTTGAAAAAAAAGTATTTTTACACAACTACATTCTCGTTAGATGCCTTCTGTTGCTACAAAATTTAATATTTCTTGGTTAGAAAAAGTAGATTCGGATGGTGTACCCATTGAAAAATATATGAAAAAATAACGATTGAGCACGTGTTCCAAAGAATCGAAAGCCCTTTCTTAAGAAAAGAAAGTGCTCGGAAAAAAATGGAAAGCATTCCGAAATGGGACGGTCGAGAATACATTCTATCACTTTTGGAACGCTTTTCGCCATTTTTGGAATGCTTTGTCTTCTTGAGAGAAGATAACTTTCTTGGCCATATGGGCAATCATTAATGGATAAATCTTTAATTCGTCAAAAGATCGGTTTTGGGGTAACTCGTCGAGCTCGGTCGAATGGCGTGCTCCAAATCGTTGTAACTCAAATTCTTATTAAAATCATGCTTTTTCTAAATTAGAAGTCGCATCTCCAAAGAATAAGTACTTGAAGGTTCCACCATTTCTTACATCAGTTTCAACCTGCTTTGCTTCAGATCTTTAATTTTTGAATTACAATTGTGCTTTAATTCCAAAAGAGAGTATTCCTCACTTAAAAGAATTCATTCTTTTAATGCTTCTCTAGAAAACGTAAAAGAAAGTGATCTTATTTCGATGGAATCTTATCTATGCCGTTCCAAAAGAGATTGAACTAGGATGGATTCTACTGATTTAAGAATGATTCGAGATGCTTTTCCTTCAAACAGAGAATAATTTCTTAATAGAAAAGAAAGCATTCCGTCTTACTGTGGAACGGCAAAGAACGAATTCCTTCAGACTGAGTGTTTCTTCTTAAACAAAACACATTCACTAGCAAAAGAAATGCATTTAGCGACGGCGCCAAGGGTGGACTCACCGCACCGAAAAGAAGTTAAGCCCACCCTGGAAATTTTCTAAAGCATCTGAAACAAGGTTTATTGTCAGCGCTGAAAGTAGAGTAGAGTGGACTGAGCCCACCCGGGAGGAAATTCCTGGCGCCGCCGCTAAATGCATTGTTCACATAGAAAAAAAGTTTTCCAAATTTTTATCAAGCCATTCTGTTGGTTTTTTTCAAAATATTTTTCACTAGGTGATAAATCAGAAATAGAAGAAAATAAGAAATATAATTCCACTAAGTCATGTTTATCATCACATGTCTCAAGAACTCGTTTATTGTTTATATCTTAGTTGTGTCGGATTGTTTTTGATAAATTTTTAACTTTATTTCAAAAAACCGGTCCAATAATTCATTTATTATATGAAGAGTTATCCGATGTGAACCGTCTCGGGATACTAATAAGGTCGACCTTGCGTAGAAGTCTTTTTTTTCGACAATACAGAAATCCTCCTATATTCCTCCTTTTTAACATGAGATCCTCCTTAAAATTTTCAATGATAATCCTCCAAAATCCTCCTTTTTTAAAATATAGCGTTGGCATACCAGATATTTTGAATCTCTTGTCTATTCAGTTTTTGATAATTCAAGAAACATCCATTTCTTAATTTTTGTGAATATGGTTATAAATCAAAATTCGTCTCGAAATCAATTTCTCAATTAATCTTATTTATTTTACTGATGTCAATAATTGCTTTCAATGTTCGATAAGATACCGAAACGAAAAAAAAAACAGGAGCACGTGTCTCGTTCAGCATTCACACACGACAATGATCAAAATTATCAATAGAACGATATTCGACAAGAATTTTTTACTTTTGGAAAGAAGCTCATCATTTAGAATAATAACATTTTAATAATTTTCTTGAACTATTTAGTAAATAAGCACAATGATTTTGTAAAAAAAAGCATATAGTTGTGAATTTACCAATGCTCAAAATAAATTGATCTACGTCTATTATGTTCACAAATGTGATTTATCGTTTATAGACCAAAAACTACTCAAGAGAGGAACAGATATCAACAGTCAAATGAGTTTTTAAAAAATTAGTAAAAACTGATCAGCTGTTCTGTTCAATTCAATCCATATTGATATTGAGTACTTATTGCTTTGGTAAAGGTATAGCATTTAAGCATTACTCTAAAAGCTAGATTAATATTCTTCAATCCAAAATCGATTCCGAAAATCCAATACTTAAATAGAAGTTTATTTAACATGTTGTTAGTTGTTTTATGAATTTTTTCAAAAAAAACATCCCATTGCCATTATGGCAATTTGTTTAGTCTTTCTGAAGGCTCTCTTAAGTTTATTCATTGTATTCCAATTAACTACGATTTTCTTTTCATATTTTTTTATGTGAGCACATGTGCACATAAGCAAATGAATATAGAAACGGTATTAGTAGAAAGAAATACAATAGCTTTTTCTTCTAGAAAAATGCTCAAAAACTCTCAATTAAAATCTCAAATTACAAGAAAATTCGAGATATTTTTCTTCTTCGACAATAACTATTCTCGCACAACAAGAACTAAAAAATTTGCGACCAGCTTTGTGGCTCATTGTATTAATCGTTACATCATATTTGATTGATTGAATAAAAATCAAAAGATGAAAAATAAAAAAAAAATGACAACGAGAAATTTTGAAGTATCAATATGTGACACTTTTTCTCAGAGAAAAACAGTTGCTAACTTGCCAGGTAGCAAGAATTTCGAAAGTAATATCTCTTTATTTTGATAAACTCTCTGATTATGAGAAACTCAAAAGTATAACTGAATGCGTTCTTAAGTTGAATCAAAGTTTTATGGTAAAAGCATTATTTCGAACTAGATTAAAATGCTTTTTGATCAAGACCATCAACTTTTGTATCAGCATGTGTACATTAAATGGCACACGTGCTATGGTTTTTGTATATTCGGTCTCTCGTCAAACATTGAAAGTTATGATTAATATTGATAAAAGAAAGATGATAAATTGAGTAATTTATTTCACGCAGAATTTTTCTTTTATTATCGCATTAACAAAAGCTAAGAAATGAACTCTTTTTGAATTATTCAAAAAAATTTTTTTGGCGTTAATGAAATAGTCAGATATTCGCTTTAAAATTGATATTTCTCATGCATAAATATTTTTTTATTCTTTTTATTAACAAACTTAAGATGCCATCATCGTCATCAGTTTAACAAATTTTTGATTCTTATCTTTTTCTTTCACCTGTACATATCATATATGAACAAACTTATTCGAAAAAAATTTTTATGAATCAAAATAAAGAAGACGAAAGAACAAAAATGATGAAAGAAAAAAGATTTATTTCTTATTCACTTATAACAAGCTAGCCTGAAACTATTTAATTAATTATATATTTCCATGAAAATATCTAAATAAAGTGAAATAAATATTTTTTATTCTGCATATTATATCTTTTTCTTAATGACTTGATACATGTCACATAGATATCAAAAGAATCGAAAATTCTCTTTTCACTTATACTAATTTTCTGTTCTTTAAGTGTACATATATTTCAATCAAACGCCCTCTTTTCTATGGCCGAGGCTTAGTGTCATTTTAATGTAATAGAAAAATAAATGCGGAAACTTCGGATTTAAATCCGAGAGTTATGTGTACTTCAAAAAGTGAATCATACAAATCAATCATCCTAGACTATCTCAATATCGAAACTATACTGTCAAATCTACCATTTAAAATGTTGTATAAGTAGTCGTTCGCAAAGGATGTAATAAGTATGGA
>CAJNSZ010003072.1:0-12359 GCA_905329745.1 Rotaria sp. Silwood2
TTATCAAATATTCAAAATAATTTTCAGAGACATTTTTATCGAAGAGAGTACATTTGAGAATGTTTAATATTACTTTTGAAATGACAGACTTAAATAAAAAAACGAAGAAGATTTCGAAGATTTTTTTAACTAAAAACAAACAACAAAAAAAAATTTTATCTATTTAAAAGAAAATGAATTAATTACACATAAATCAATACTTGCAAATAAAGATTATCCAACATTACTTGATACATTTGTTTCATGCTAATGTTCTTAAAATTCTTGCACAATATTTTGCTTGTAATTATCTATCAATACAATTATATAATCAATGTTCAACATCATCATCAACAACAAATTCTTCAAATAATATGACAATATCATATTATGTATTTATAACGTTTTCAATATTTCTTTGTTTACCAAATTATACACGTACTATGTTAACAAAATTGTTTACTTCCAACAATATCAAGAAAATTTTCATATGCGTCAATTATAAAAATTACAATTTGAAAAATTATTTTATTTTACTTCTATTATTTTCATGTTTATCATCAATAATATGTCATTCGCATTGTAAACAATAATTGATGATAATGATAATGAATATGATGAAGATGATATTGAACAAATTGAATTAACAACAATTCCATAATAATAATAATAATATAAATTCGAATTTTTGGGCTAAAGGTATACGTTTTACTACAAGTTCAACACATTCACAATGAAAGTCTGATGAAATAATTCAAATAGAAAAATTTACATGAAGAACATGTTATTTATTTAAATATTTTCAAATAAATTATCTGAATAATTACTTGATGATAATTTAATTGAAATTATAAATACATCATGTCTTATATCTGTACTTGAATCATATTTTGCGTAATGATTCTACATTAGATATATCAAAATAAAGTGATATACATCGTTATTGTTTACGTTTAGTTAATTGTTTATTAAATAATGAAAAATTAAAAGAGTTTAATTTATTATACAAGTAATATTGAATATTTAATTCATAATCTTTTACAATCTCTACCAACATATAGATCAATTATACAAATTGATGATGATGGACAATTAAATTTATTTTCTATTAAATTAAAATAAATTTATGATAAAATTAAACAAGATAAACAAATTGAAAATAATCATTATAAAAATAATTAAATTTAAATAATAATAAATATGAATTAATTATTACAATTTATTACATATACAATAATAATTGAATATGAAACAAATAATAAAAATTTTATTTAAATAAAAAACTTAAATATGATTATGAAGATATTCTACATGATTCATTAATTATAAAATCAATGCAAAAAATAAAAATGTTTAGCACAAGAACAAATAACTATATCAACATCATAACCATTATTATTTAGTTCAACAATATTTCTACGTTAAGATGAAAACCTTATGGATATTATAAATATATTAATAACAGGTCCTGATGATAGAGTATATTCAAATCGATGTTTTATATTTGATATTTATTTTCCAAATGAATATCTAACAAGATCACCGTCAATTAATTTAGAAACAATAGGAAATCATACAGTTAGATTTAATACAAATTTATACAAGGATGGAAAATGTTTGTTTAAGTATATTAAATACATGGTATGGTAGACCAGAAGATAAAACGAATGAAACATCGACATTTTTACAAGTAATTTTAAATCACATGTTTCATTATTGAATAAGTTGTAATAAATTATTTGAATTATGTTCTTATAGTTTTCTTTCAATGATCTTTAAAATTGACTTTCGAGTTCAAATTAGAGATGATCATGACGGTAACTCTAACCTTTTTTCTTTTGTCATGGAGATAGTAAAAATTGCATGGATTTGAATGTCTACATAATCCAATAGTCAGAATCATGATGAATCTATAATGGATTAAATCTAACCATGGTAATTTAGCATAATGATGAAAGAGATTTTCGAAGAATCTTTGTGGCAGCGATAGGTTGTCAGTCGCCGTAGACATTTCTGGTTCAAATTGTATCCAATCTAACTAGTTCATTCATTGTGAAAATATACGATTTTCTTGCTAATATGTTCTATCTTGAGTAGACTCCTGCGTGACCGCCGTGACTGCCGTGACTCACGGTCACGGTCACGGTTACGGTCACGATCGTGACCGATTTCTAAAAAAAAATCGTGACCATGTCGTGATCGTGACCAGAACCTGGTCACGGTCAGTTACGACAAATTTTTTTGATGTAGACATACAACGCGTATTTTTTAAATTTCGTCAGATAATTAAATATTTCATCATGCTTATTATTCTTTCAATAAGTATCAATTTTTTTTTGATTTTTCTAAATCAAAACAAACAAATCCAATCANAAAAAGAATGATCTTATGTCGTGAGGGTGTGTGTGGGTGTTTAAAGGAGAATAGTCCACATCCACCCACACCTATACACGCCCACACCCACCATTTATGCAATGGAGCGTGGGAATATATTGCATTCGATCATGGTTTTGATGCAAAATGAATCAGTCATTGCACAATAATGATGAAATACCATCTAAAATATAATCTTTGAATGACATAGTCATCTATAAGTCAATGGAAAAAGAGTCGAACAGAAGAATAAGAAAACTGATTGGCAACTATTTATTGTTATCTTATCTATGGATGATAGAATGAGATCCAAACAAAGAGCAAAATAGTAATTTTGACAATACGGTAAAAAATACATGTAAAGTGTGTACTGTATTCTCTTTCTTACAAAGCTTACACGATTTATGTGTATTGTTACATTAGAACGTGTTCTCTTCTATATTGGTGAAGAAAAAACATTTATTTTTACCCAGCAATAGTACAAATATGTCTTTTTTCCATTATTTCACGATGATTGTTTCTATTTTTTTTTCAATACTTGTGGGAAGTATTGAAACATAAATATTTGATTATCATAGCTGGTCTTCAAATAAATCGTTTGCTACATTCAACGTCCTATCAAATCTCGTACAAACGACTTCTTCTACATGATTTATCTAAATTAGGACAAGCCGAGTTTTGGCCTTATGCAAAACATTTTTGTGGACAGAAAGGTGTCAATCAAAAGGACGATGATGCGTTTCATGCAGCTTGGTTACATCATGTAGCTCATAATGATCATCATTACGAATACTTCATTTCAAACTATTCACAAATAGCTAAACAATTAAGGAATAATTCGAAATTGACCCAAAATTTCGTAAGAAAAATGCCTGACGATGCTCTGTTAGAAATGGTTGTTGATAATGTGGCTGCCTCTCGATCGTACGAAGGATATTGGCCTGATGGAGCAAAAAAAGACGGATGGACATGGATGACAAAGCACTTCGATCACTATATTCTTCATCAAACAACTCGTATCAAATTTAGTGCTCTCCTTTGTGCTCTTGGTAATGCTCAAGTTTTACCAAATGAATTCGACTGGGCACAAATCTACCGATCAGAGATATCTTCTGATGATATAGTGAAGCTTGCACAACTTGAGACGCTGACAAAAATAAATCATACACGTGGATTTTTTCAAAAGAAACAATAAAAAGATAGATTTACGATGGTACCATTGAAACATTGATTCGTAGTTAGAAGAAGACATTTATTAGATGAAACACCTTTCATGATAGATATCAGTCAATCATAAATATTTGTAATTGAACAGAGAAATGTATACATTTTTTCATATTTAGAAAATGTATTTTCAGCACTATTGTATCTAGAATTCAAACTGTTCTAGCTTATTCTGAGACGAACCGTTGTTCTCGCAAAAAAAGAACAACGTAAATATTTACCCGTTGGGAAGTATAGTAATAACGAACAAAAAGATTGGTATTTAGATTGGAAAGAAGAATATTCGATTATGTGTTTTCGTCAGAGTTACAAGAGATATACATTCATCAAACGAATTAAGAGAGTAGCACATTTCTTTGCTTTTGACCGAACCATACAGCAATCATGTGAACTAACCGAAAGAGTAAGACAGAAATATTGAGAGGAAAATAATAGAGAAAAAAAAATAAAAATTTATGTGTTTTCTTGTAAAGATCAGGAAAGATGTCGATAAATGAACTTGAAAAAGAAAAACGATATCGACTCACCCATTTACATAAGTTCTTTAGTATTTTTGCGAATCATTTATTCCCTACAGTGGGAAACGGACAATTGCTCGTCGGACACTTGCTTGCAAAACTTGTTCGCTGTATATATATGAATAAGACACAAAGATAATCTTTAAGGACGACAACTAACAATAAAAAATAGGAGAGAACCAAAAAAGTTCTACATAGAAAAACGTCTAATGTGGGTGTGGGTGTGGGTGTGTGTGAAGAGATATCCAAGATACACATTCACCCACCCACACCCCACCCTTTTCACTTATTAGTTTCACAATTAATTAATCGAAATAAAAGCCAACAAATAAATGAGAAAAAAAACAATACCAAATGAGATTAAAGTTCGACGAAATCTGTAGCTAAGAAATCAAGAATATTTATAATTAGTGACACATCATTTATAACATTTCTTTCATTTCGAAGAACAGCATTATTTTGATTCTTTCCTTCACTTTCACTATCACTACTGTCAATTGAAATTGCTTCTCTCTTTTTAAAATCATGGTCTTCTATTCTTTGAGATATTCTCGAGAGTGTAATCGTTTGTATCATTTCATAGCGACTGCTGATAGATGGGATAAAAGCGAATTCAACACGTTCGTTTTTGAAGTTCATCTTGAAGTAGTGAACAATTGTAATAACATCCTATACTAATTGCTGGACGAATACTATCTAATTGTATAATATCGTTCTATTGTAATTCATTGTGTTGCAATCAAGACCCTTGAAAAGTAATGATGTATCGTGATCAATAAACGACTCTTTAAATTAATCAATCTCCCGAAAATTTGACTTTGTCAAATATTTTTGTGTAAATATACCTTCTTTTAGGGTTATTTTTTTTTTGCAGAAAATGTTCAAAAGCTGAGATCAAGATGATTTTTATTTTTCTCAAGCTCCGGGAATATTCGTCAAATAAGTCATGAAAACTCTATGATTACCTAAAAGCTCTATTAAAAGAAAACTTAAGAAGACAAGAAACAATAGAAGATTCTATTAAAAAATCTTTGGTGAGGCATCAACGAAAATCTTAACATCTTTTATATAAAAGAATATTTAATTTTTGAGAGTTTAGCGTAGAGTTAAGTCATATTGTCTTCTAGAACACAAAAATTTCTAGCAATGATTCACATTAGTTTTCACATTGTCAAAACCTTTTAAATAAAAAAGACTCTCAACATCACTAACAGTATTGCCAATAGCGTGATTACTAAAAAAAAAATGAAGTAATGTATCAAATTTGAGAAAAACAAATAATCAAAGTATTACAAGAATATATCTTCTTGCCACCGAAAAATTTTTGAGCTTTCTTCCATTTTACACAATATTCCGTCTCGCTTTGATGTCTTCGCACTGCCACTGATGATAATGCGTCAAGTTGTGCTAGCTTCTCATCGATATGATTTGATTACAAAAATATTCTTAATGTTTTCATGATTCATTTTATTAATTTATTCAGAAAAAAAACAAGGTTTTAACAAAGGAAAATAAATATAGAAATCTTTTGATTGTACTTTTGTTTGATCGATATCTAATTTATTTACTTTGATACAATTGAGCCGTGTTGTATCTCTTGTAAAGTTTTCTGTGACCAATTTCAATTGATTATCATCGACTGCTAATTCAGTTAGACGGGGTAGATGTGTTTTTGTATCATTGAGAAATTGTTCAACATAATCATGATAAACAACCATAAGACGAAGTGAAATAAGATAAGGATATTTAACAATTGAATATAATTGATTATCATTAGAGTTTGCTGATTGTGGTCGAAGATTAATAATAGATAATTTTTGTAGCAACGGAAAAGATGAAGCAATTCGAATGAAAAATTCATGTTCGAATGGAACTTTATCTTGTACCGATAAGTCTTTAACATGATTGAAAATAATAGTTGGAAATATATTACCAATACAACAGAGATACTCAAACATGAATGGTAATGAGAAAACATGACATGTAACAGTACTACATGGGTAGTTCACAATAGATTCCACTTCTTGAAATAAAATCTTAGTAAAAGTTCGTTGAATATCATCTTTAGATAAATGACGAACTAAACGATCTGTTTCGGTATCAGTACAAATATAAAAATAAAACATATGAAGTCGAGGCATATGAACAAAAATTTCATTATAAATAAAAGTACCATCAATAAATGTAGTTCGATTTACAACAGTAATATTCAAAGTTAATTCTTCAAGATTTAACATACGACGAAAAAGAGGTAAAATTCGATTATCATATGTATCAGTTGAGCAATAACATGTTGTTAAAGAGAAACATTTCAAATTAGGTAGATTATCCTAGAAAAAAATATAAAACAATATTTATAAATATATTATTATCCATAAATAACAAATTCAAATTTCAGATGAATGACCGCTTGAGAAAAATTCTATTTCTATTTAATTTATTTTTAAATATTTCTTCTATTCTATAATATATACGTGTCTTCTTCTGCAATGATGACTAAAGTAATTATATTGGATTTCTAAACATTCAGCATATAAGAAATAACTCGAAAATTTAATATCAATGTTATTATTATAGTTATCTATGAGAAAAATATTATTTGGATAAGAAACAAATCATATCATCAGATATAACATCACTATTGATATAACATTAAATCATCAATAATTAAATCAAATAAATGCTGTTTACATTAAAATTTTTATCGAGCAACTCATCGATTAACAACAAATAAAAGTTATCTCAAAATATATTTTCTATATTTAATAATCTTTCTATTTCTTATCTATCATTTACAAGTCTTTTATATTGTTTATTGATTTTTATCCTTTTTATCTTTTTAATACTCGTGATTCGTGTTTATTATAAAATAACGAAAATAGCTAAAAGTAAAGATTATTTTTCATAGGTGTCCAAGGGAATGTTAGACTGAAATAAGTTTAATCTCATGTCAACTTCTCGAACTATATCTATCTTCAAAATATCTGAAGATAATCATTTTCAGTCTTAGAATAGAAAAGAATATGATCAATAAATGTAACAATACTTATCAAAATTAAAGTTTCTCTGTTAAAATGAAATTCAATCATCCGATTTATTTCTTCTCAACTAGATAAATATATGATTTACAACTATTTAATTATAGTTACTTAATATAAAGAGTAATTCATTAGTAAACAATCTATTTCTACTAAGTATAACATTGATGACTGTGAACAATAATATTTATTTTAAGTTGAAAAAAAGATTAATCTAATAAAATATGAAACTTACTGTATTATAAATATTTGATGAATGATATTTTGAATGAATAATATCAACAATTAATGTAGTTAATTGTTTAAGACGACCATCAAGTAAAGCATAACAATCTTCAAGATTTTCAATAGAAATAGATAATTTACAAAGAGTTGAAGAGAAGCAAATATTTAAGGGTATATCACGAAATTGTACAAATGGAAAACAATGCGGAAATAATCCAATAATAGATAAATGTTTTAAATTTACGAAGAATTTCAAAATATATCCATAGACATCGATTGTATAATGTACAGATGATATTTCATTAAAATCCTTTTCGAATACAAGAATAAGATCTGTAATTTGTTGTTGAAAAATACGTCGAAAAGGTGATTCAACTAAATAAAAAGATATTATCTAGTCTAGTCTATAAAAAAGTTTTTCATCGAAATCTTTACTCTGATTAGTATGTTGAGTTATTTACCTGTAAAATAACTTGAAACAATTTTTTCATTAAAATTGAATAGTTTAAGTTGAGTTAGATTAGGATAATCACCAGTAAGAAGAATATGTTTCATAGATATTGAATGAAGAATAAGAGATTTAACATTGTAATGAATTCTTGGCAATATTGAATTGCAGAATCGATTAAGTATTGGATCAGCAATCGAAAAAGTATCATCAGTTGGTGTTGTTAATACAAAATTAAGAGTATTAGTAAAAGTATTTTCTTCTACTATACTGTCAAGTCGTTGATTATCAACACCTAACAATGAATAAAGAACATCCATATTATCGAGCTTTTTTAATATAATAAATAATATTTCATTAGGTAAATGAAGAAGATCAATGTTAGACTGATTCATGTTGAGTTTGACTAATGCTTTTTTTTATCATGTATACATATATATATGTGGGTATGCTCATATTTGTTGGTGTCACTGAATAAAATGAATGGATAACCTCGCTGAAAAAATATAGCATCAACAAAAGACTAGTCTAATTAATTCAAGGATAAACATTTATCTTTTTTTTTTTCGTCTATGGTGCGAAACATAATAGATGAATTAAAAGAAAAGTCAAATTAAGAAATGTGATTGATGTTTGTACATCGTAACATGAAGCAGATTTTTTTGAATTCACTTTTAATTTGGCTAGTCTGTTTGATTCTTATCTTTAATATTATTTTCCTCGTTAGTTATCGTTCTTACTCATATGAAATCGAAGAAGTTATATTTAAAAATCAGGATTCTCCTGAATAACTCAGACGATTTAGTAAATCTCGCTGCAAACATTCAAGATTTTATGATATTAGACAAAATCAATATGAAAATAAAATCTCATTCTCTTTCTCTGAAATCAAAGCCATACATCTTCTTTTAAAAAAGGTAAAATTGATAAAGATCTCTTTTCAAATATTCTATCATCTAATAATTAGTTAACTATTTACCTGAGAAAAATGTCTTCTTTCAACATTTCTTACAATTGTATTTGTTAGACCTAATCGATGCATATTAGTAATCATTGCTTTTGCACAATTTTATTAGCATCATTTACTACTAATATACCATTATTTCTTATTAATACATCTAATTTTAAATCTCTTACAAACTGACTTTTTGTTTTTAATGAAAACTTTCTTTCTATCAATATATGTTGCTTTTGCACTAGGAGCTATACACATATCTAAAATTCTTTTATTAGGTTGAAGTATTTATGCTATAAGAGGTAAAAAAAATTTCAAAAACACCTTGTAACATATAATGTTCAATAAGATATTAAGGTGTTGCAACAATAGATACTTGACTATTGTCTAATATGAGCCATTTCACGTAAGCCACGATCGGAACCGCTCAAACGAGGTCTTCAGATTTTGCTCAATTTAGGATATTCTTATAGAAGAAAGAGTTTTATGAACTTTGACGCAAGCCATTTTGAAAAATATTGAACTATTGATTTTTTATGGTAATTCTACAAAAAGCACTAAAAATCAGCATCTCGGACAAGGAGGATCTTAACAGGACATATCTCTAGAACGGCATGACCGATTGAGCTGAAAATTTTTTTATGGACATGTATCTTTATGAGTTATAGCTACTATATAAATTTCAAGTCAAAATATTGCGTCCTTCATTTTCTATGACTCATCCAATATGAGCAAAAATTCATATTTTGGGTAACTTTGGTGCTACATAACTCATAATGAAAATACGATAGATGTCTGAAATTTTCACTGGAGCCAGAGTATGTAGAGATGTGTATATCCTGAAAATTTTAGCTTTGAGTGGCTTTCCTTTCGATCAGTAGAACTCTCTCAAAAATGTTTTTTTTTTAATGAAAATTGTGATTTTCAGACGAGGTTTTCTTCCAAGAAACCAGATTGTTTGAGAACTGAACTTAAAAAGTTGGAAGAGTCATCTGAGGTGTATAACTTCATGGCAAAATCAGCCTAGGACGTCCAGAAATGGCTTGCAACAAAGGTCATCTTTAGGAGCCCTGAAGTGAATACCTAGACCAATCCATATATACCAATCTCATGAGTGGATTATGATGGTGAGCTGAAATTTTGGCTATGATCAGATCTCATGAAATACCTACTCTGGTGAAAATTTCAGCTCTCTAGATAATTCCTATCGCTTAGGAGACCTTCCACAAAATCATGATTTTAACCAAGATCACGATTTTGATGGGGCTGGATATTCCTAGAAGTGGATCTTAGAGAAGTCGGGCTCGTGTGGTTGTAAATTACACACATAGTACTACAAAGTTATGCAAGAATTGGCTAGGAACCTTGTAGAATAGTCTGCAGAGCCTTATTGAAATATATCCAAAAATGATCCCTTTGCATAGAGAATATACCCGAGTTCGTTCGAATATTAATAGGGAAAGAGTCATCATCTGATATAAATTCTATCCAGTAAAAATCAGCACACGATTCTCTATTGACTTTAATAAAAAAGTCTTTTGAAAATGTAAAAAAATTTTTTTTTGAACAACCCTGTAGGGGGTATGGGGATTTCGAAAAAAGTCTTTTCTCCAACATCCATAGAGGGGGAGGGAGATAGAGGAATTTGTCGAAANAAAAATAATTTCGAGAATTTGATTCTATTTTATGCACAATAGTAAGATGTTTGAGTGACTTGAAATGTTCTCTTTGATGATGTAAACCAAGTTTTTCATCTATTTCCATATAATACATATACATATAATATTTTCTTCCGATAGCTTCTTTCTATTGAAAACAATTACTCATTTATCATTATAGATATTATTCTTTATTTCATTTATTTAGAAGAAAATATTATATGTATATGTATTATATGGAAATAGATGAAAAACTTGGTTTACATCATCAAAGAGAACAGTTCAAGTCACTCAAACATCTTACTATTGTGCATAAAATAGAATCAAATTCTCGAAATTATTTTTCAAATTTTAATCAATTAACTATTGGATATGATGTTGAAATATTAGATGATAATTCATTTATAACAACTTACAAAATTAGTTATTAACATTCGTCGTTTTCCATTCGAAGAAATTATTAAATTATTATGTTTAACACCTAATTTACACACATTACAATTTGATGAATATTCTTTGCAAGAAATAAATTCAAATTTCACGAAATACAATATACTTTTACAAGATATATTAAAGAAAAATAAAATTGAAAATTTAGTTCTTACTGGTACATGTTCATTGAATCAAATTCGATTCATTATTTATGTATTTTCGAAATTAAAATATCTTGAAATTGATATATATAGTACAAATATATCATCAATAATTCAATATTTATTATCAAAAACTCATAATCAAGCACAACATTTATTTTATTTATGCATTTCATATATTGAAGAAGTATACTTTGAAAAAACAAAAGATTTAATTAAATTAAAGAATTTACTTGATAATTACTCTATTGAATACATTAATTACAGTTTACGTTTATGGTGGTAAAAATTTAGTTTTTTAAGACTTGTTCTATTTATTTATTTTCTTGTTATATATGATAATGATAGTTTTCTAATTCAATTAATAAATAAATCAGAGATTGAACTTTCAATAAATATATTTATGATTTACAATTGCACCAAATCAAAAATAATCATCCATATTAAAATGAATGTTTTTTTTAGAGAATTTGACAAAGAATAAATTATAAAATCTCGAGAAATTGAAATTTATGAAAAGTATTGTTTTTAATAACTTCCAAGACTGAATATAAGGAAAAAAATAGGAGTTTTTCCAATTTTGGTGTCAAATGATATCATTTTGTGGAATATATGTATATTTTCGGAAAAAGAAACATAGTGAGTGTACTTTGGAATCAAAGTTTTTTTTGAACTGTTCCAATACGGACCTTAGTAATGATAGATAGACTTAGAAGGTTCTGAAGCATTCTAGAATCTTCATGACCATACAAATGACTCGAATATTTAAAAAAACACGGACCTGTATTTTTTGCATAAGTAAAAGATTATACAATCTTTATCAAGGATATTTTAACCAATAAATAGGTTGTATTAAAAAAAACAAAATATACCGTAAGATGTAGCGTGAAAAGCTCTACAATTTACACACTAGAGCTGATTGTAATTTTTTTCAAAAAAAAAAGAAAAATTCTTTGTGATCAAATTTCACACGGTTGAAATTTGATTGTTCCAAATTTTGTTTATTTCGAAAACAAAAAATGCAACTGTAAGGCAAGCGATCTTATGTAAATTGTAGAGCTTTTTACGCTGCATCTTGTGCTTGTATATTTTGTTTGTTTAATGAAAGACATCTAGAAGTCATAATAAGAAACACAACGTTCTGTCATTTATTATGAGTCATCCGTTAATAAATGCGTACAAAAAGCTTGTTTGTTTTTTATTAAATTAATGATTAATTCTATAATACCAACTAATCAAAACTCAATAAATAAAAGAACGTCCAGGTGTGGATGTTACTGTTAGCTTGACTAACACCCACACCCGCGAACGTGGTTATGAGTGAGGATAGGCAAAGAGTACATCCTCA
>CAJNSZ010003073.1:0-12355 GCA_905329745.1 Rotaria sp. Silwood2
CAGACATTGTAGAGCTTGTTTCGCTGATCATTTTGGTAAAACAATATTTTGAATTTCATTGAGAAATGACGGTATTATAATCAAAATATTAAACACTGTGGAATAGCCGGTGTTCCAAAAATGTTTCCAACATAGTTTGTTTTGTGAATATCTCTGCAAAGACAAATGATAAAATCTTGGTTTTTATTTCAAAAGATGCGTCGTGAAAAGCTCTATAAAATCTGTAAGAACAAACCCTATTGAGTTCTTTTGATGGTTTCTTCTTATACTCAAAACGAAAAAATAACCTATGATAGTGCTACTTTCCACCGTATTTGACATAATAAAAATGTTTGGAAGATTGTTATATTTTGTATGTATCTCGGCTTAAGAAAATGATAGCATCTTGATTTTTTTTTCAAACGATGCACCGTCGAAAGCTCTACAAAAGTCGTATAAAGAAATTCCTATTGCACAGCAAAAAGCCTTCCAAACATTTTTATTATTATGTTGTCTTTTTTTATATAATTTTTTCCGTAGTACTGGAGTTTGTTTTTCTTATTGTATTTCATATTCAAGGGTTTTTCGAATTGAACAGATGTATATATGTAGTACTCGATCTCTGCTATCCAAGCATATAATTGAATTGAATTAATGTTGTGTAGTTTAAATACACGACTCAAAACAAAAAAGTGGTGCGAGACTCTTGACGTCCACTGTAATAGAATACATATAGGCAATCACCAACGTGCATGAAATCGTTTTACTATGTTTTTAATAATTGCCAAAATAGTTGCTCTGGCAGGTCAATGTCGCCATTAACCTTACACAATTTCATCATCGCAAAATGAGTGTCATCAGAAGTAAGTAATACCTCTTGGAGAAATGTAGGAAGGGATTTTTATTGTAACTATACAAATCACGACATCTGGCGCATTCTAACACTTTCCTCTTTTCTTTTCACTGTAACCAATACGATATGGGTTAGGACAAACACGATGTTGTGTCTCACACACTACATAACGAAGTTGCTTCTTACTATTTACCGAAAGGTAAATGATCGTAGCACGATCAAATACATGGGGCAATGATAAAATGAGTGGGCTATTGACGTCTTTAGCCTGCTACAGCAACATTTTTCGCATAGCAATATAAGCGAGTCAGAATCCATGACTATCATTGTATCTGTATTATTGCGTGGTCATCGAAAAATACCTGTAAAGGATTGTTTTTCTGGACACTAGTAAGAATATATTTGCTGGTTTGAAGAATATTCATGAGTAATGAAAGGAATGATTTTTGCAACACTTTAATCTTGGGATTTTTAAACTTGTTTTCAAAAATTTGCTCTAGCAAGCCAGTGTTGTCACTAGTCAGCACATTGTTGTCATTGCGACACAAATTTCATGAGAAATGAGTAATTACCTGTGGGTAAAATGTAACACGCAATTTACTTTCCAACTATACAAATCGTGACGTCTACGCATTTTTATACTTTCCTCTTTTCTTTTCATTTCTATCGGCACGAAAAGTGTCAGGACAAAGACGATCACGTGTTACACATACTATGGAATAAAGTTCCTGATTACTACAAACGAAGAGCTATTTTTTACAATATTTATTAATTAGTGGTAATACTCAAGAATGTCAAGATACGTCAAACAATTGGAATGTCGATTTCATCCAGAAGCGTCATTGATTGAAGATTATCGTGCAGGTGATATGATTTGTGGACAATGTGGATTGGTTGTTGGTGATCGAATGATTGATGTGAGTTCTGAATGGCGTACATTTTCTAATGATAATGAAACAAAAGATATGAGCCGTGTTGGAGCTGCAGAAAATCCTCTGTTTGCTGGTAATAATTTTGAAACTGTTTTGTCCAAAGGAACAGGTGCAGGTGCACTTGACGAATCCGGTAAAGAAAAATATGGCAGTGGTTCTCATCAGATGTCATCTGCCGAAAAAGCATTAAAAAGTGGCTATGATGTTGTTCGAGAAATGGCTGGACGTATTAGTTTATCAGGTCGAATTATTAATCGAGCATGTTTACTATTTAAACAATGTTACGAAAATAAATGTGTCCGTGGTCGTCCACAAAATGCTATTGTTGCTGCATGTATTTATATAGCATGTCGGCAAGAAAGTGCACAACGAACGATTAAAGAAATATGTGCAATATCAGGAAATGCATCAAAGAAAGATATTGGTCGATGCTTTCAACAGATTGTTCGTAGTTTACCGAATTCGAACCGACCTGAATCAATTGAGATCAAACATTTGGTGCCTCGTTTCTGTAATCAACTGGAACTTAAACAAGAAAGTCTTATTCGAAAAACAGCTATTTATATTGCTGAACGTGCAAAAGAAATTTGCGATATACAAAGTCGTGCACCAGATTCTATTGCTGGTGCATCAATTTATATGGCTTGTGTTGCTGTTGGTGAGAAGAAACTAATGAAAGATATTCAAGTTGCTGCTGGTGCAATGGAAAGTACAATACGACAAGTATATAAAAAAATGTTACCAAAAGCTGCTGAATTATTTCCGTCTGATTTTGAATTCGAAGTTCTACCAGCTGATTTACCACAAACATAAAATATTAACTTTTTTTTCGGTTGCCAATGTGTATCGAGGAATCTCACGTAATTTAATTATAAAGAAAAAGAGAAAATAACAAAAGGGAGTTGGTTTTTTTTGCGACTTTTCTTTTGCTTTTTTTATGTTTTCTGTAATATGAGCATTTGAGAAAAAACACCAAGAACAAAATAGAAATATTTTAGGTGTGGATGTGGGTAATGGCTATGCTTACAAGAAAGCACATACTCACACCCCGATCCACAACCACACCCACACCCACACCCTCTTTTCATTTAACAATTATAGACATTTATTTTATTCTGTATTCAAATGATACAACAAGTTTATTTGTGAAGCATGTCTATCGTGATATTATAAAATTTAAAAAAATATTTTATTTATATAAAGTTTCTCATCACGTTATGAGTCTACGCATAAATCATAGAGAGTTTTTTTTGACAACATACTTTATTGCGCACATATCTTGGCGTCGAGGGTGTGGGTGTAGGTGAGTGTAGATGTGGTTGTTACTCTTTATCACACCCACACCCTAAAACTGAATCTGAAAACTGATCTGAAACGAGTTCAAAAGAAAGTTATGACTCAACGAGAACATCTCATTATATTTGTATATTCATATGTACTCCACTATATCTTAAATTATATGTAAATATACATTGCAATCGATAGATTGTTTACCAAATCTCGCGAAAGCTCGGATGAGACAGGATATAAAACTATTGTATAATCGAAAATTCTCGGTTAATATCTAGCAGAGCGAAGTAAGAGATTTTCGAATTTCATTCCATTTTTGTAAAACATTTCATTACACACTCAGCTCGTTTCAATTTTTGGACTATAGTAGCGCAGACTCTGTTTTTTTTTTTAGTACCAAAAAATTAGAAAAGTTATAAGTGCATTATAGTTGTTGTCTTCTTTCTGATATAAGTATGACATCTAATGTGATTATAAGGATGAGACGGTGTGGATGAAACTATTTATAATTTGGTTGGTGATATGACTTGACAAATGCTGAGAGAATAGCCAGACATTGTTCAACATCCACAGCCACAACCCAAGTAAAAGAAGTTGTTCAAGCATGAAAACCCTCACTTTTTTCAGTGCGAACAGCTGTCTTTACTTTAACTACACTCATGAAGTAATTGACTTTTTATGGCTTAAGTATTACTCTTCGAGAAATTTAGTCCTATGTCCTATAATTATTTTGATTAGGTATAAAAAAGATGTTCTCAACTGTGAGATGATAGAAAACAGAAAATTTTGTTTTACAATTAGTCAATGCATAATCTAATGAGTTAACTGGTGAAGAATTGATCTATGCATTGCCGACATCAATACATACGTCGAACTAAATTAATATAACGGTTGTATGAATGAATAATTGTATCTTTTTTTTTATTTACCATTACTTAACTGTATGATCATGTCGGTTCTAAGAGGACAATTGAGCCCCTAGAACCACAGATGCTAATAGTGAACTGAATTAAAAGAAAAGAAAAGAAAAGAAAAGAAAAGAAAATAAGAACAGAAAACAAAATAAAGAAGAGCAGAAGCGTGAAGCAACATACACGGTATAAATAGAGAAAAACAACGAAACCAGTAAAATGATTAAGGAGCTGCTATGTTTCAGAGAGCTGTGTAATACCCATATATGTAGGGTGGTCCAAAAGTCGCTTTACCGAAAAAAACATTGAATATTTCCATTACAGCTCGAGCAAACGAGCCGATTTTTTTTACTAATAATAGAGGGATGTTCAAGCTGTATATCCATAAAGACATGCCTAGAGAGGCCCTTTGTTAAGTACATTGTTTTTCCTATCTGTAAAAAAGTAAATTTTTTTTGTTGAGGTCAATAGTGGTACTTAATAAAGGGTCTCTCTAGGCATGTCTTTATGAATATTAATCTTGAACATGTCTCTATGGGTGATAAAAAATCAGCTCGTTTGCTCCAGCCGTAACGGAGATATTCAATTTTTTTTCGGTAAAGCGACTTTTGGGCCACCCTATATATACACAAAGTTTTCCTTTAATACAGTCTATTTGTGGTTAAGTTTTAACGCTAGTGTTACTAATTAAGACAAAGGAAGAATCACTTATAATTGATTGGTATCATATACACTGAATTGTACGATGTGAGTAATACGGCGCAATTGCGTTTATGTGCGTCGCACTAACCATAGTTTCTCATAGATGTTTAATTACAATCAATTCTTTGTAGTTACGTGCAGTTACGATGGAAATTTTGCAGTTACGCGTAGCTGCGACACAGTTGTTAAAAAAGAGACGATATGAGGAATTTCTCCTAGTAATGATCGTGTCTTTTTGTTGCACAGTATGCACGTTTTCTGAATTACAAATCACATGCTGATTCAAAAAAGAAATGCTAATTAACAGTGAAATGGCAAATGACGAAAGCATTTCGTTCGAATACTTTCAGGTGTGGAACACTGACGAACAAATTTTACCCACTTTCTATTTTTGTTAATTTTGCAATGATAATGTAAAGGATTCAATTTGCACGAAACAAAAAACACTCTTATACATTGACTCAGACAATAAATTAAATGTCATTTGTGTTCTCTCTTTCCTTATTTTTTGAGTGTGTTTCCTGATATATTCTTCTGATTTATTTTAAGAATTTTTAATCATTGATGCTCATTAAGTAAAGCAGTTGGAAACGGAACAATAAAAAGCACATAATCAACTATAGCTAAATTTTTCTGTTCATTTTTTCAGTGATCCATTAGACTCTAAAATGCCATCATCTGACGTCTATTTCATCGCATACATTGACAACATTTCAACTGAAATTTATCGGTATTTCTCAATTTTCATTTTTGTCTTTGGCGCATTGGGTAATATTCTCAATATTCTTGTTTTGTCACAACGATCTTTTCGGAAAAATTCATGCGCAATACTTTTTCTGGTCTCATCTGTGGCTAATTTTATTGCTATTCTTTCTGGTCTTACTTCACGAATGCTGTCTGGTTGGGCAGCCGATCTAACAAGTACCGATAGATTTCTTTGCAAGTTTCGATCTTTTATTCTCAACATGGCAAGAGCCGTGGCATTTTGGCTCATACTATTAGCAGCTATAGATCGATGGCTATTATCAAGCACCAATATTCGACTTCGGCAGATAAGTACATTGAAAAATGCACAACGAGGTATAATTGTCATTATCATAGCTGCTACAATTCTCTTTTCTCATATTCTATATTGTTATGAGCCCAATATGATTAATGCTCCTCTAAAATGCTATGGAATAACATTGACATGTCGTTTTGTCACGGATATATCTCTTACGTTCTTCATCACTCTAATTCCGATTCTGCTTATGTTCATTTTTGGTTTAATGACCATTAAGAACGTACGTCATTCACGAAGTCATATTCAACCTAGAGATATATCGACTAGAAATAGCATATGGTTAACGAACGGCAATCAACGACAACAACGAAACAAGACTGATTCTCGTCTTCTCCTTATGCTTCTTGCGCAAGTTGCCCTTCTTTTCATATTTGGTCTACCGTTGGGCATGCAAAAACTGTATGCAACTATAACAATGAATAGAACCATATCTAACTTACAAGTTGCTATTGACAATTTTCTGTACACTCTCGCTGTGCTTCTTAATTTTTTGGCTAATGGAATGCCATTCTATATTTATACATTGGTTGGCGGAAGCATATTTCGAACAGTACTTATGAAAATGCTGCTAGCAGTAAGAAAGAGGATCTTTTGCTAATGAATATTATTTCACCTATGAAATAAAGAACTTTCAACATAATACACTTGTAATATTTAATTGTTAAAAAATAAAAAGAATCATTTAAAGGAACAGATGAATCTTAAAGCAAAACGTTCATAAACGCAGCATGTAACTATAATGTTTGTGAAAATATACTGTCATTTCATAATAGTTTTTTCAAAATCATCAAACGAACGATAGTGACAAACTATTGTAGTTATTTTTTTACTAGATTTTATTGGTTTGTTGTGTGGGTTTGGACAAATAAATGATCCTCCCACATTCTCACTCAAAATCAGAGATCCCACCTTTTTTACTGTCGAAGACACTTCAGATGGGTATAACTGTGTAGGTATGAGTATGCAGGTACGGGTGCGGGTGCGGATGTGTGGATTGTACCATTCTTCCACCTACATCCGCTGTAGTTTTTTTTAAACAGAGAATCAATCATGAAAAATCGTGACTCTGAATGCCAATGGATCTTTATTGAGCTTACTTTAAGCTAGCATTTTAACGACAAGGACACAATTCTTTGTTTTTTTCTGAAAATTATTTATCTCGATAAACTGATAGTTTGGACTACATATCAGCGTTAAAACTCTGTCATATTAATTGTATTTTTACGATATAGACGCATCTCTTAATGTTACTAAGTGCGAATCTGTAAACACCATTTTTTAGCATTAATTTTCAAAAGAGAGTTTTCTATTGTTAGAGAAGGAATAGTGAAGTTTATGCCAATGAGATGGCAAAAGTAATTGAAAAAAAAACTTTATTGTTAGTGTTTGTTTCATCTGAAAATATGAATGATATGATTTACTGAAAGATTGTGATAGTAACGGCTTAATAAAATGAAATCTTTTGCTACACAACTGATTGTTCTTGTTCAGTTGCCAAGCCATTAAAATAAGTACACGGTAACATTAATTATTACACCACGAAGACCTTTGTTAACCTTTGCTGGTTGTAAATGTAGAGCATATGAAGCAATAATTCACTATATTCTGTGTATGATGCACCTTTTCGGGCAACTCAAATTCCAGAGTAGATAACAAATATGTTTTGAATGTGAATGCATGTGAGAATGTGGCTCTTCTCTTCGCTCATTCACCAACACTTGCATCCCGCACCATCCTCGAAATATGAATTAAACATTGTACTTCTTCAATCGTATCAAAATGATTCGAACAGTTTTATCGTCTTTTATACATAAATAACATAGAAATACTCTGAAAAAACATGTAGTGCTGCAGAACCTTTTTTGGAGGTTCTGTTATCGGGTGCAATTCAGAGTCATCAAGAAAGGATTCTGAACAAAAACAGAATCTGGCAAGAAGTACCAAAACCATTAAGGACTGGTTCTTCAAAATGGTTCCGTCTCAAATAAAAGGTGTGGAGGTTAGTGAGTTGCATTGGGTTTTCTGAATCTGGCCAAAGAATCGCGAAACCGCTCTATCATCTCGAATACTGAACCATTATTTGAAGACGCGTTTTCTAGAGAAAGATTTATTCATTCAGTCTATGTAATCGCTAATATACAAAAGTCTTTCATAATCGAAATTTTTTAAATCAAAATGTTCGACTTCAGATTTTCAGGTCTGACATGGTCCACATCTGAAGGCAGACGTCTTTATTTAAGATTTTTTGGTTATGAAAGTCTTTGATATTTGTGATTACATAGACTAAATGAGCAAGCATTTTTCTACAGAATGCATATTCAAATAATGGTTCAATATTCGAGATGGTAGAATGGTTCGCGATTCTTTGACCGGATCCAGAAAACTCAATACAGCTGTCTCCAAGTGGGTTTTAGATTCAAATGTAGCTCACGTTAAAATAGTCACTGTGATGAACCTAAAAATGAAAAAAATAGACTACTTAGATAATTATTTTTCAAATGTTACCTACCGTGACTTAACAATTCACATGAACCCGCAGAGAAAAAATGAAGCATTGAGATCCTTATTCATGAAATGATAGTTCAGATAGATCTAAAAAGAAAAAAAATAAAGTATTGATTTTGTTATTTTCCAAATATCACAAACAATGAGTTAATCATTGGGATGAAACTAAAACACACAAAGCGCTTAGTTTGTTATTTTTAATTTGACTCACCATTTACTAACAATAGAGATGAATCCAAAAAAGAGAAAATAAAGTATTGACGTTTTTATTTGCTATATAACTCGTCACAGTTTAACATATGAATGAACCTGAAAAGAAAAGCATTAGTATTTAGTTTCTTGTTTCCAATCTAACTCACCATTTCATAAGAATTGAGATTAACCTAAAAAGAGAAAATAAAGCATTTCAGTTTTGTATAAAATATAACTCACAATGAATTGATAAATGAGATGAATCTGGAAAAAAAAAGGATGTTTTTGTTGGCAATTTAACTTACCGTTAAATAACATGTGATTTGAAGTTAATAGTGGAAGTTGAAAGTATTTAGACTTTTTCCAAATATTGGGCATTGTGAATAACGATTCGCAGCAGAGTAACTATATTAGATGCGGTCTTCATTTTTGTTTTGGGATCCCTGAGGATGGATGAGGACATCGAGATGTGCTTGCTTCTAGAAAGATTGCTCTGTGTTATTTGTTTGTGAGTTAGCACGAGTTGAATACTTTGTCTTATTTAACCTTTATCGTTGACTGATTTCAGAAATGTGTGAGTGGAATTGAAAAGTGGTTTCGAGTATTTTTATATTATTCGGTTCTTATTTCACTTAGAAATTTATAATGAAAAAGTGGAACATAAGCGAAAATTCGTGAGATATACTTTTTTTTCGCAAGTTAATTGCTAAGACGTACTATCATAGTGTATAACGACAAGAACAAAAGGAAATACGCGAGACAAATTTTGTTATTCGAAACTTACAATATCTGATATCCTTTATCATGAGGAGAGGAACAATTTACAAAAAAGAAATGTGTTCGTAGTACATTTTTTGTGTACTCAAAAAGTGAGTACACTCTAGAATCGGTCAGTGTGTCCGGCCGTCCGTCCGTCCGTTTACACGATAAATTTTGAAAGGAGAGTCCGATCACGATGAAATTTTCTACACAGTTCAGTCTTAACAATGTCTCCGTCAAGTTCGAAGATGAGAAGAATTGACCGAACCATTTCTGAGTTATTGCAAAAATACTCATTTTTTCCTATGGCTTCGTATGCGAAAATCGACCCATCCCCGCTTTCGTAAAAAATTGTCCTATCATACTCAAACAAAAGCTCAACTATTATATACCATTTGATAGAGAATTTTACGAGCTACAAAATGGTATATAAAACACAAAGAAACAAGAAGGCTAGCTCACCTATTGCAAAGATAAATAAACAAAAATCGGTTCTGTTCTTGTCCACGCTCTAACTGATCTACAATTAGAGCACTATCTTCCGCTAAGAGGTGATGCTTGAAGGTTTTCTGGGGTGGAGAACTCGAATCTGTACTCCACTTTTTTCGAAGCCCTATTGGTTGAGCACTGACCAATAGAAATCAAGTTATAGAAAAAACACGACTTTCTGAGGGTAAATTAAGGCGAAGAGTTCAAATCTGAGCTGTATTCGCCCATAAATCCTATTGGTTGAGCAGTAGTCAATAGAATTCAAGTGTTTATGGAAAAGATTTGCCAAGTTAATTTGTATATCCGCACATTCTAGGATGACTGATTTGTCTCATTCACTTTTTGAAGTACACATAACTCTCGGACTTAAGACCGAGATTTCCACGTTTATTTACATATAAAAAGAAAGAGTTAAAAAGATCATAAAAATTAAGATATTAAACTAAAGATCTTGAATATCTGTTAGTAAGATCTAGAAAATCTGTCCCAAAAATCTACTTCAAGATCTTGGTACAATATAATGTGTTTATCTTGTACCTACTTAGGTCATACCAAAAGTAGTGAGCCCCGCATCTTAATTTCTTATAGAGTGCTTGGAAAAAATTTCTTTTTTTATGAACAGATAGAGCGTCTTTTGCTTTATCTTTCTATGCTATTTGATCACTATTCAACTAATATCATAATAATAAAATTTCTATAAGATTTGTTTCTTTCGTATATGTGCTGGTACTATGAATGCTCCTAAGTACTTTTTGAATAACGTTTGATAGCAACAAGATAGAGAACTGCGATTTTCAGCGTTGGAAAGAGGAGATGAAGACGCATTGAACCGTATACTACTGATTTTTCTAATGCGATTTCTGAAGTTTTTTTTTATTCAATTTTCTGACCGTCGAAAAAACTGTTTTTTTATGAAAATAAGAAAAAGCAAAAAACTTGATAGAAAATCATAGTTAGAATACGTATTATTTCTAAATAATTAAATTTAAACATCTAAGTGTTTCGCAGTTTGTAGATCTTCGAGTAGCAGTTTGAATGTGAACATGATTATTGAATATTCACTGTAAATAACTCACGGGGTAGGTTTGCTCTTTGAAAGGTCAACTGAAAACCTTACAACAAATAGGTTAGAAAAATCAATAATATGCGGTTCGATGTGTTGTCGTCTCCTCTTTCCAAAGCTGAAAACCGCAGTTCTCTATCGTGTTGCTATCAAACGTTATTCAAAAAATATCCACGAGCATTCATGTTCATGGCACCAGAACACATGTGAAACAAACGAATCTTATAGAAATTTTATTATTATGATATTAGTTGAATATTGATCAAATAGCATAGAAAGATAGAGCAAAAGACGCTCTATCTGTTCATAAAAAAAAGAAATTTTTTCCAAGCACTCTATAAGAAATTAAGATGCGAGGCTCACTACTTTTGGTATGACCTAAGTAGTAGTACGCAAAAATCTATGGAAATGAATTTCACATTATCATGTTGACTTTGAACTCTGTATGATGACGTCAATAAGAGTAGTAAATTTAAAGCATTAAGGGTTGATAATTTAGATAGTGAAGTGGGAGTGGAATACGTAAGAATACTATACTAGTTCTCACGGTGTCTATTCTAACAAGTTCTTTTCTCATAGTTCACTCAAGGTCTTTTGGAGGCATTGTACGTAAGCGACGACCAACATTCCCTAATGAATGTCACCGATTTGACCGATATTTCTACAGTAGGTAGGTCTGACAAAGTTAGGAAGAAACCCAAGATCTCAACTCATAAGGATAAGCCATTGTGGAGATATAGACGCTGCAAGTAGGAGGGGAGGGGGCAGTCATTTTTGGAGCACTTTTCGGAGCAAAGCTTTTCAATAGATTTCCGTTTTCCAAAAACTAACATGAGTTACAAAAGATATTTTTTCGTCATAAATACTATCGATCATGAGCTATCTTTTGATAGTATTAAAAGGATCTTATTACTGGATAATTGCTGTGTGATATCTTTTATCATTTGCTGAAAATATGCTCACGTAGAAAAATCAAGATGGTCAGATTGGCGCAATAGAATAATTTGAGAATAGTCTCATTTGAAAGATTACGTCAAAATGCATAGGATTTTATTCTAAGAACTTTGTAAAATTGAGTTTCACTATGGAAAATCTTTTTCTACAGTATTCTACATTTTTATCGAAAATCTCTCTATAGAAAAAAGACTATTATTCTCAGGATTTTTCACATATAATTACTATAAATAGTCCCTTTTAGAAAAATGGTTTTATATTCTTATACCAGAAGAAACTCTCCACAACTCTATATATAAACGTCTAGAATTGGATTTATTTGTTCAAAAAGTATTAAGCATAAAATCAAACATCTTTATTATCGGATATCTTCGAATTGCATGTTTTGTTCTTTTCCTATCTCTGCATTTTCTTATAGACTCCTCGAAAGACAACAAGTCCTGCATATACATTTAGCAGGGACCACAATTACTGCAATAATGGCAAAAACGTTAAAAGGCTAGCCATAGTTAAGGGATGTTATCAATATAGCTCAGTTCGACACAAAAATAAACAGAACCTTTGGAATCAACGTGGAAGACTGTATCGAACCCGATACTTTGTAGGCTAAAAAATTTTTTCGAAAAATTAACTTGTGGCCTTCCTCTGCTTTTCGTTGAAAAA
>CAJNSZ010003074.1:0-12354 GCA_905329745.1 Rotaria sp. Silwood2
AAATTGAATAACTTGAGAAAGGCATGTTCGTTTTCGTTGAAACTTTCAGGACTATCTAATGACTATTAAATCTATCTATAGGTAAAATTTCAGGTCGAAATTCTTCATTTTGGTTTTTCCCGAAATGCCTGGCTCACAGTAAAACGGTCATAACTCTTCATCAGTAGATCATGGGCACGAATTCTTTTAGGCTTTTCCTTATCTCAATATACTTTTTCGAATGAGATGTAAATAAGTCAAAATGGAGTGGATCACTTGGGAATGTTCCCTCATTAGATTTTTTACTATAATATCTCTGCATTCGTATTCGTTATTTTATAGTATCAACGGATTATTTCTCATAATTCTTTCTTGAAAATGTATATCTAATATTTTTATATTAGCTTATAACTGAAATATGTTATTTGTTATACCATTTCATCGGCAAGAATTCCATTGATACCATTTTCATATAATGATATCATCCAATTAAGACCACGAATTTGATAATCACGCATTTCACCCCCTTTGACATCTAAAGATTTTCGAAAAAAGGAAATTATTTTTCAAATGAATTGTTTGTTTTTAGAAACGTACACCATGGTGATTGATCAAATCGTGTTATTGAATTGAGTCTTTCAGATTCCTTTGCATCACTTAATAATTCAGCATCTTCTTCTTCTTCAGTCATACGATGACGATGACTAACGAAAAAATAAAAATTTTGATTTTTAACAAAAAATAGAAAAATACATACTCTCCACTAGTAGTACTAGTAATACTAGTAGCAGTTGATAAAATTGGTTTTTTAACTTGTGTTTTCATTTTTAAAGGTGATGTTGGACCACCACCTTTGGCATGTTTATTAAGTTGACCATCTTGAACAAAGTGTGAAAAAATTTCTGTTTGCTCAAGTAAATAATTAAATCGTTTAACTTGATCTTCATTCTATATTAGAAAAAAAAAAACAATATATAAATTTAAAAATTTCTTTTTTTTTTGGGGGGTTTATCTTTACCAATCGACTTTGAAATGCTGGATCAAGAACTATTTCAGGTTTTTTAATTGGTTTCTTTTTTTTTGTTGTATATTCTTGATCAGAATCTTCTTCATCTTCTTCTGGTAAATCATCAGCACCACCAAGTTCTTCTTCAAGTTCATCAGCATCTTTTTTTTCTTCAAGTTTTTCTTTTTGTCTTTTCATAACTGCTGCTCGTTTGGTAGGTGTTACATTGTCTGACTCATTCTTGTCATTTGTCGTATCCATTGTTTCTTCAGTGTCACTCATTTTGTTCTCAAATCTAAATAAAGAAGCAAAAAACAATTTTATGATCATAAGCAAGATAAATATTATGAAGAATTTAACATTGTTAAAATTATGTACTGAAATAATCGTCAGAAATGTATCGGACGATTGACGAAGAAAGAAATAACAAGTAATCTTCTTTCTTCATAGAGAAGAAAGTATACATGAATCATGAAAACAAAGAAAAAATGGATGCAAATTAACAGTGGTACAATATGGATTTGTTTGGATGAAATATAGATGTCGTATGAATACGATTGTTAGACTTTTATTGGTTACTAGGAAAAGTTTGTTTCCTGTGTGTTTTTAGACGCGAGTGCAAAATAATTAAAGAAGAAGAAATATTAAACTTCAGAATTTGAAGAAAGTTGGAAAAGTGAATTTTACAATTCATGAGATGATGAATTTTAATCGAGCAAGCATATCTATGAGAACTATAATATCAATAACAAATGAGTTGCAATATAGCAGTAGGATACTTTGAAGTTAGAAAAGATGTGTAAGACATAATTTTAAGTTCTATGACAATAAATTTTTTTATTAATTCTAGAAGTAAAACTAAAAGATTTCTTTGGTAAAAACGAAAATTAAAAGATTAATTTTAGTCTAATTTCGAATTAATAAAAGTTCCCTTTAGTTGAATTACTGTCTTTTCGGTTTATACTTATTGTTAACACATTTATAGACAACATAAGTTTATTTGATAATGCTTTTTTGCATACTATACATATTTCTAAAAGTTTTGATACTATATATATAAACATAGATATAATGAATTTTTCAGAAAATAACAGATTTTAAACCAACAAAAAATCTCGTGATTGTTAAAGACTTCAAGACACATGAAGTGTGTTGTTTGTCTATGAATTAGTAAGAGATAACTATTGTAGTTATAAGTCATGTCAGTACTATGACATGATGAAGAGAAATAATTTTTCACGTTCGAAAGAACTATTCCATTGATCTGATAATAATGAATTTTTTTTTGAATCATATTCATCCGTATTTTTTCCAGTTAAATAAAGAAAATTATCGTTTCCTACTTTGAAATTCATACTACATTTGAAGATGTGAGTGTATGTGTCTGGTTATGATGAACAGTCAGGGCAACACTCCAATTAATATTTAAATGAGTCTATTAAGCAAGAGAGGCCAGCTGAGTCATTCTCATGAAAAATATATTCGCAAACGCGTGGCTTACTCATATGCGGGTGTACTGTTCGGTATCATTCTTACTGATATCAGCGAATATACACGATCGTTGAATTATTTTGAACACATTCTTGAAACAAATGAACGCTTTATATTGTATGAATCGTGCTGATTGATTTATTGGTTAACATGAAAAGGATCTTCAATTTTTTTTTTTTTTGACATTTTCAAATACTTTAATGAGATTGATTACCATCATTTAGTTTTGGTTTAGCTCGAGAATTAGCCGAAATCGGTAGCACATATTGCAAAATGTACAATCATCAATAAGAGTTGGCATAATTTAAGCAAATGTTGAGAATCTATCGAATCATTCTGTCCAGGAATCACATTGAAATAACATGTAGCTTCAATTATCATGACTTTAACCAATGTAAACAAGTTTTAAAATATTGTCAGCGATTCCTGACTATCTACAATAATATAGTACTTGATACTAACTCATGTGAAATAATTTAATAGAAAAAAAAATCAACATATATTTAATTTTCATCGCTTTGAAGTGTGAGTAATTGATGAAAATCTAGTATCTAACGTTAGAAATCTTATAAAGTTCCTAACATTTAGAAACAAAAAATAAACTTTGGATAACTTTGAACATGGATTTGGGGTATAGATCTATTTTGAACTATATGCACATAAATTGTTCGAACTTTGACAAACGTTATCGAATTGAAAACTATTTACATTATTTTTGTTGAAGAGCAGAAGAACATATTCGAATACTAACACTGTGATAGTCAATCTCATCATGTTTTCTTTGATTTGTCCTCAACTGAATGATCAACGCTTTCGGTATAACTTACTGCTTTACAAGTCCAAACGATACTAATATCTAAGATATTATATTGAATGTCCACTATGAATGCATCCGCATCGCTTCGCTTAATTCGTTCCGAGCTGAGAAAGGTTTCAAACACAAGAGAAACCTTCGCTCATCATTTGAATTCAAGCTCACTCAAAACACCCCTCACTGCAGCATTATTTATTGCAAATTCTACTAACGCACTGTTGATTGACGACGAGAAGCAAACAAAGTATTTATCGTTTACATGAAAACAACGAAAAACCAAAAAATATTAAAGATCAAAAGACAATATAGCTCACCAAATAGTATCTTTGATATTCTCGTACAATATCACTCCAAAGCACGGTTAGGAAGAGTCAGAAAAACTGATCAGCACTCGCACGTACATCCACTCCACATGCCCAATACTACAAGAGTCAGTTTAAAAGTAGTCCATATCAACAAAAAAAATTAAATAGTATTCGCTTTTGTTCCACAGCATGAGCAGGATGTTGTTGTCTTTGATCATTGATTTCATTCCTACTGTGATCGAGTGTAATCAGCGTCTGTTTTAAGCAGGCATTGCATGACAGATAGAGAGGGTGGAAATATCACTTTATTTTGTTCGAGAGATTTGCTAACATATTGTGCTACTTGACCCTTCATTTCATCGCCAGAAGAGTCCAGTGTGGTTATTGTCTATGAGCGGAAAGAAGACAGTTTAATCGATAAAAGAATTGGAGAAGAGGTATCACAATGGGACCTATAATCATTAGTTGCTGGTTCAATTGGAAAACCTTTGATTTAGTTCATCGACGTCGAAATGGTTCTTTTTTTTTGCAACGAAACACTGGAAGATATGCGCAAGTATATAAATGTTTTTTTAGTGCACGTAAATTATTTGGAAATAACTGTGGAATTCATAATGTGATTTTCGGAGATTGGTAAAGAAGGGCGAAGTTTAGCATGAGCGAAAAAATTCTGGAACAATAAGTCTTAATGCTAGTTGTTGTTTGGTGTAGAAAAAAGAAAGTTTCTCCTCGATGGGAAGAACTGTATACGCTGTCACGCTCAGTATATTGTTTAACTCCTTCGTTTCTTTCTTAAATTTTCTTAGATATTCATATGTTGTTTTAGCTGATACAGCATTGAAAGAAATTGCTCATATATCGATCTGTATCTGTTGTACGATAATTCTTATAATTTTCATTATGATCAATTCGGAATTTTTCAATTCGTTGACATCTCAAAGAATGATACGCATTTTCGTGAGGATATTGGCTTATTACTAGTGCCGTTTTAGATTAACTTCAACTATTGTTAGTGGCCAATCACTAGTTTTTGACTAGAACTAGAAGCATAAGTAGTTTTTAATAAAATCAATATTTTACATAAACAAATAATGTGTTGAAAATGATGAAAGTCAAGTTTTCAGATGCAATATTGTTTTATCTGATATCGATGGTAGCTGTCGACAACTGCATTCATACGTGTACAAATATTTCGTGTCGAGCATAGAAGATTGAAATCACTAAGATGATCAAGAATTCAGTAGATGAGTTCTATCGGTAACATAAGAAGACTTGAAAAAATTTTGGGCGACGTAAATGGAAAATTTTGTGATGTTTTAGATCGTGAAATGTATGTTGAATATATGGTATGATTAGAGTTTTTTTCGTTTAAATGAGTTTATAAGAGTTATGTGTCGTAGGTTTCTGATGCTTTTGCAATTACTTGTTTGGACAAACAAATACAAAATAATAAACAAATTGTGAAAGGTTAATGATTACAACAGCAGTTTAACTTTGCGTTCTATTAAATTTGATTTGTTGCATAGTAAAATGTGAATGTTTATAACCTTGGGATTTCTTTTTTCCTTCTTCTCAGGCAAAAGTTAGCTGAGATTTGATGAAATAATTGGTCACAAAAGACTTTTTACATTTACTTATTGTTACTGATGCAGTTTATTATCTAATGACCAATCAAGTCGAAACAATTGAATCATATCTAAAGCAAGCAACAGTATACAGTACCGCGTCTTGAATTTTGTCTTTATAGTTGTTCAGACAACTATGTAAACATCATCTACTCGTTCCATATGAAAGCCATCATTATCTTGTATTTTCAAAGTGTTAGAAATCTATGGTTAGGTACTGTGTAATGATATATAATCAATAGTTCTGACAAAGTACATTTCATAGCATCGAGTAGTCCACGAGACAACGACTCTGTAAATTTTTCCATTGGTATCATATTTTGTTTTAACTGCATGTTATTTAGAAATACTTTTTGTATTATTGTTTAGATATTGGCATTGTTTTTGGATGTCTTCAGAACAGTTTCCGAATTAATAACATCGTCCAATGTATTGCCTGCTCTTCGACATATTAATGTGTCACTTTTATTAATATTAATGATTTAACACGTATTGGTGGTTCATTATCAATTTTTACTGACCAGTCTCATGCTGGGATATGAATGTGAGTGTGGATGTGCATCATTGATAGTCTTTGGCCCTATAGTAGTTTGCTTGCTATTCATGCTTCTTTCTTTTAGTTTATTTTTCAAATACGTCAGATATAGACATGAGGTAAAGTATTGTAGTAAAATAGCAGAGAACAAAAGATAAAGCATGAAAAGAGATTCTTACATAACAAGCGATTGAGGGTCATTCTTCATTCTTTCATTTCTCTTCGTTTCAATCCGTTGACTCATTTTTTTCTCTCTACTTCTTTTTAAGTTAAGGACATTGTTTTGTTCGTTTCTTTCTTCAACAAAGAAGGGCATTCCGTTTGTTTTCGTTTTTCTCTTTTTTTCGTGGACACGACAATTCTTTTTTTTTTTTCTAATAAACGAAGCACGTCATTCTTTTTTCGCCTGTTTCGAGAAGAACAATTTCTTTTATTTAACTGAGATAAAGTGTCCATTAAATTCGTTTTATTGCCTGTGTAACCACTATCAAATTATCTTCAAGAACACATTGAGATAAGAGCAAACGTATAGTCTTTTCTTTTAGCTGCCTAACGACTATTTCGAATGAAAGCCATATCATGTAAAATACTACTAAATATAACTGGTGAAGTATATGACAAGAAAATTGGCGCTATTCTCTTTCTCTCCCCCACATATCATGACAGATACGCAGATTGTGACTAGGGTTCTGCACGGGATCGATTTCGGAGTCAAGGAAATTTTTTGCCAAAAATTCAGTTTTAACATAGGAATTTTTTGAATATAAGGCATTGTTCTGTTATATTTGTAATGCAAACTGATGCATTTAGAAGGTCCTAACGACCTCTAATGAAGGTACACGAGCATGAAAGAAAATCGGAGTTGAATTTGAGTCCGACTTTGTTTCATGGTCGAATGTCTCTGTAGGGCATTTTTAGAAGCTTCGGAGTGTATTAATTTGTAAAGTAAATATCAGAAAACAAAATCTACTATTCAAACAAGTTCATATATGAAAACTGACTTTTCAACAAAAAGAATTAGTTGATTCTGAACCGATTCCCGTACAGAGCTCTAACCGTGAGAGAGCGAGATCGACAGACAGAATGGATAAGGTTTTCTGGCGTCCCAGACCATGGCAGATAGAATTGAAAAAGCTTCCAAACGTCACAATGATGCATTTGGCAAAGATTCTACTGAACAAGTGAAACCTATCCAGCGTGTCTCGCATATTAATTTCATAGGAATTACACTGAAAGCTTCTTTATTATTGAACTAAAAGTGAGAAAGTGTTTTTTTATGTGACAAAATGTGTGCTTTTCAAGACGCTGTCTGCTGAGATATAGTCCTAAACGTGTTAAAAATGCATACTTTCACTCGAAACGAATGACTTTTCCTCACATTGTCTGTTATTTTTAATAGAATCGGTTTGAAAATCATGACACTTGAACTTATACCCACGGAAAACCTAGTTTTTGAAGGTATGCCAGTTATATTACTCATTGATTATGAAAGATGAACGGTAAATTATGCTTCTCCTTGGCTTCTCATTAGGTCCTTTCAATATAGTATCAAAAGCAAGATTTCAATTAACCAATACTAGTGATAAACGCATTGCGTTTGTGATCAAGACAACAGCACCTAAACGTTATTGTGTGAAACCGAATCGCAATTTTATCCAGCCATATGCAACTACAAGCGCAGAAGGTATGACAGAATATTTTATTCTATGAAGTCTTTCTATGACTATCATATATATATCTTTGTAGTTATGCTACAACCAATACTATATGGTCAAAAAGCGGATAATGGAAGCAGTCATAAGTTTTTGGTAAGATGGACGATTGTTCCCAGCGATTATACAGATGATATTGAAAATTTTGTGAGCGCTTTTCTTCTTATAACTAAATTTTTATCTTTGAAATGATTCATAGTGGAAACAAGATGCATCAAAACTCAAAGATATAAAAGACTTCAAACTACAATGTGTTTTTATTGATGAACCAACAGCAATCAGTACGACGAATAATAAGGTTGGGCAATACGATTCTCAAGAGGTGTGTACAATGCTGGATAAAAGCCTGTCATTAGGGTTAGCAGTCATAGATATTCAATACAGACAGTTTATGATGAGTATCAGTCAGCGACCCCATTTGCATCTCACTCGTTTCAATGACAAGAGTCATGCTTACGACTACATTTTGTCGTGAGGTTGATAATTAAGTAGACCGATGACCTTCTGCTATATTAAAAGTTATGTTGTTTGCAGAGTCTCTAACTCTCCGAGTGCTTGTTCAAAAATCTTTAAACGGTCCTGGAACACTTTTGAATTCAAAAGAGCATAGGCGAAACATTTTGTAAAAATCAGAGTTTGGGGCTGCATTCTAAATGAACGAAGATTCTGTCTGCTATTATATCCAACTAACGACGAATGTATTGACATATTTTCCAATACTATCAAAAGTTTCATATTACTCTTGGATAGATTCCGAAAACTGAACTTTTAGAGGCGATGAATTGTTTCTTACCAGTTATATGGTTCCATCGAACATGGTTTAGGTAGTTTAAAATACTCAAAAGAGCAACTCCACAATTAGAAATAATAATATTTTTCAAAAATATTAACGTAATATGTAGTCATTGGTGCTTTCGATTCGTTGCAATATGAAGCTAATCTAATCTGGTTTTGTATTGAGTTAAAAATTTACAGCAATCAAAAGAGAAAGTCAATCTATTCCTAATATTGAAGAATTCAATCGTCTATCTTACACGAAAAAGTGAAATGTTTATTTTATATTTGTTTAGAAGCAGAGTATATCGGATGAATCAGTTACGAATTTAATTAAATTAACAGAAGCCATAGCTAAAACAAATGATGAGTTGATTCAGCAAATTAATGAGATGACTGGTGAAATTAGTCTTGTGACTTATGTTTTTACGCGTCAAGATGATGGAAGTTATGTAATAAACGAACGTATAAGAATGAGTCAAGCAGAAACTGTTGTTTCGGAATGGCGAGACGTCATTGAGCTTATTAATATTGAGGATGTGTTCAATGACAAAATTAGTTACAGCTGTAATGATTATCAAGACTTGATACGCCTGAATAGAGATATGCTGCCGATCGTAAAAAAATACGAGTTCTTTGGTGATGGGCATCAACCATTGCAGGCAATCAATAAATTTACCGAGAATTTCCGTCGTATTCAAGGAGCTCTTCAGGAACTCCGTACTGGAGGTCGAAGTCATTTGAACGATATCAACCAACGGTTGAATAATATCAACAACGAAATAAAAGATCTACGAGATAAATACAAAAATGTAAGCTTCGCATAATTCAATATTGATTTATTTCACAATAATAAATTTGAGCATTTTCTGTAATACTGACTCGATATTCTGCTATTTATTGTTCAATAACAAACTTTGTAAGCTAGCAAGTGTTGACTAATTATGACTCATTTCAAAACAGAATGCGATATTAAAAGAAATTGAATACTAATATCTTAGAAGATAAGAGCATAAAGGAAACGTGAGTAAGAGTGAGTGTCTTCTTTCATCTATAGAAACAAGACACACTCACATTCACGCCCACGTATACACCTTCCCAACGCTCTATTTATTCGCATGTTTGGAATATGACCCAAAGAGAAGTGTATATAGCTATCGTCAACATGATCTTTTATACTGAATTACTGAAATGATTACAATTTTCATGAAAATAGCAGATTTAATTCGACAAGAAAAGAAATTTTCAGATTTTATCATTTCAATGATTAAAATTTGTTCGAATCAGTAGAGATTTTATTTGACAATAACGCAAAATTTTGTACGGTGTGAGTGTGGGATCTGGATGTGAAGTGTGGGTGGGTGAGTGAGTGAGTAAATATATCAGATTGCATCCAAACACACCGACACCCATGGATTTTCATATTTTGGCAGATGTCACCATGAAGATTATTGCCGATATTTCGAAAGTTTCGTAAAAATAAAATGACATTCAGAATGTTGCAGCTTAAAAGCTCTGCTCTTCACTATAGACTTTCTATTTAGAATGATCTCTTTGGCCTGATATTGTCAGAAATGAGTTTTTCCAGTGAGAGACACTTCTGGTAAAAACCTCATTCCGAGATGTCAAACCAGGGCGAACTTTCGGTTTATTGATAGTCTGTTTATGACCCTTTAGAATAATCGTTATAAACTTGTCAATACAAGAGGTACAGAGCTACGGGAGATTTCAAATTAAATTTGATATATGTACACAGTTTTTCATCGGAAAGGATTTTAAAATTCGTTTCCATCCATCTATGATATTCATTCTGGTACAAAATGTTAAAGTACACAAAAAATCAACAACAAAATATCTAGTAGGACAATGGTTTATCATCATTTAGACCTTTAAAATCAAAAGAAAATTTCGTTTATAAGTTGAACTGGGTAAAAGTTATTTCAGTTTTTCTGATTAAACACGATGCTGTGAGAAAAACGGTAACTAGACAGAGATGTGGAGTATTTTTCATTCAAATCCTGAAATGAATGGCATATTTAGAGTAAATTTAAGTTTGTGAGTGTGAGTCTGAATGTCAGTTTGCATATTCTCTCCTTCTACATCCATCAGTATTTGGGTTTATTTCTTCTCAATCTGATATATAAAGTTATTTACAATTTTTTTCATGAAAGAAATTTTTGAAAAACTGGAAATATAGGATGGTCCAAAAGTTTTGGTACTTCTTAGAAAAATTTCTTTTTCTCCTTCATTACAAATCCGAAAAATCTATGACATAGAGCTCGTACTATGGAGAAGATTTTTTTCGCATGATCCAATACAACTTTTTCGTTCATAAAAAAACATCTAGAATAATTATTTTTTACCGTTAATACAATGTAAAACAATGTCATGATTTATATTTTCATGTTATTATAGTCTCTTTTTTGTTGGTTGAATGACTTTCTCTAGGAATTAAATATTATAATCATTTTTAATATTAAATTCAAACAGTTTAAATACAATTGCTGACTGATTGTTTTCTTTTACATTAAGTTTCATCGAAATCAAAAACGAATGATCAACAATGACCATACTTTCAAATACAGCTAATTAGAGATGAAGACCTTTCATCAAATATACTGCCGACATCGAGCTAACCTTTCAGTATAATTTGATTCAACATTACTCATCTAATGTTTTTTCATTTTGGTGCTTTCCTTTTCACTTTTCTTTTCATGCCTTCATACAAATCCCCAATAGTTTTTTTAAAATTTTTGGATCATGCAAAAGACAATCTTCTCTATAGGACGAGCTCTATATCATAGCTTTTTCGGATTTGTAATGAAGGAGAAAAAGAAATTTTTCTAACAAATACCAACATTTTTGGATTACCCTGTACATTTTTCCTATGCAATTCAATATACTTTATCCAATGACAACAACAAAAATTCTGCTCGAGAATCGAATTATAGGCACCTTACAATATTAGAAATCACTCTTGTTCTCATCGTTTCTCACATGTGAGAAAGAGATTCATAATAAACTAAGTTTTTTTGTTAATGAACCATTCGCAAGCTTAGTATGTGTTAATGGAGATATTATTTTAGATACAGAATATTTTATTGTCTATCAAAAATAAAATGAGACAAAATGAATTGGGTGACCATCAGTCATCATACTCGCATGTATTCTTTGAAAAAATCCTCTATGGAGAGTACGCAGTGATAGTACTGCATGTATCATTATTTTTATAGGACACCTAAAACAGTTTACAAATAGTTTCAATGTTCCAATCATTTGTCTGGTTTTAGTTTATTTATTATAATTTAGAAAGCTCCAGTATATAATAATCAGCACACATAATGTTAAAATTATTGTTTTAGCAACAGTGCGCAGAAAACGTTTCCTGAAAATTGATGTAGCAAAGAGTAGATTCTTTTTTTCATTTGTTGATTTTATGTGTTGGTTCAGTTCTATCATTGCACCGTTCTCGGGTAATAATGCTGCATTGCGAAAATTTTCACTTGCTTTTCCATAATAAGATAACGCTTGATCATATTCGCCACGTTCTTCGTATACTTCACCCATATTGAGATACGCTATACCGAATTCAAAACTATCTGCCGGAATCGTACGTTGCTGAATTTCAAGTTGTTTCTGATAATAATGTAATGATAAGTCGTACTGTTTTAAACAACAATAAATAACTCCAATATTACAATAAGCTAATGCAATATAACGATGATCAGCATGAAAAATTTTTTCGAAAGATTTTAATGCTTGTTTACAATAAACTTCTGCTTGGTCATATTCTTTAGTTTCTGTAGTAAGAGCACCAAGATTGAGATTCATTAATGCTGTTTCTGAATGATCTTCGCCATGGATCGTTCGATATGCATGTAGGGCGATTTCCATATATTTTCTAGCAAGTTTATACGTAGGTGAAGTTAGCGCCATATTCGAGTAAAACCTTCCCATATTCGTCCAGGAATGTGTTCCAAGTGTTCCAACCCGGTTCCAAGTAGAACTCAACGAGCTCTATCTAATGGTCACCTTCGATTTTCCATAGCCCAAACCAATCCTGAGAAAAATCCAAAATACTGCTCTTTTTCTATGGGAAAAGGCAAACCTGCA
>CAJNSZ010003075.1:0-12349 GCA_905329745.1 Rotaria sp. Silwood2
ATCACACTTCTATTCCACTCTTTTGCTCACTTGGAAGGAGAAGTTGCGAGCTGTGTCAGCTCATCGAACATCACCTGGTAAACAAACGTTCCTTAGGACACTGCTGTCATCTCCTTTGCTCACATGTAAGAAAACGCTACCACACCCTCAGCTCCTTGAATATCGCAAGGAAAAGGTACATGTCTCATGATACTTTTGTTCACCACTTTTGTACACTTTCAAGCAGACGTTGCCACTCAGTACGCTCATCGAACATTACATGGGAACGGAACATTCTCCACAATAGTTGATCTCATCTGTTTTGCGCACTTCGAAGCGAACGTTGCGACTGCGTTAGATCTTCGACCATCAAATGGCAAAGGAACATTCATCATCATACTTTTGTTCAACTGTTTTTCTCACTTCGAAGCGGAGGTTGCGACTCCGTCAGCTCATCGAACATCACATGGCAGAGGAACATTCCTTATCAGAGTTCTGTTCACTTGTTTTGCTCACTTCGGAGCAGAGGTTGTGACTGCGTCAGCTCATCGAACATCACATGGCAAAGGGGCATTGTTTAGGATATTTCTTTTCACCTTTTTGTCGCACTTCGAAACAGGTCACGACTGCGTAAGCTCATCGAATGTCACACGGCAAAGCAACATCCTTCATGAAAATTGTGTTCACTTCATTTGCACACTTCGAAGCTGAGGGTCCGGCTGCATCAGCTCATTTAGCAACGCATGACAGCAGAACATTCCTTACAACACTTAATTTCACCTCTTTTTCTCACTTCAAAGCAAACGTTGCGACTGCGTATAGCTCATCGAGCATCACATGGTAAAGGAACATTCATCATAATACTTCTATTCACCTCTTTTGCTCACTTCGAAGCTCAAGTTGAAACTGCGTCAGCTCATTGAACACCACATGACAAAGGAGCCTTCCTTACAATATTCGATTTAACCTGTTTTTTTCACTTCGAAGCAGACGTGGTGACTCCGTCAGCTCATCGAACAACACACGGCAAAGGAACGTTCATCATCATATTTCTGTTCAGCTCTTTTGCTCACTTCAAAGTGGAGGCTGCGACTCCGTCAGCTCATCGAACATCACATGGCAGGGGAACATTCCTTACCAGAGTTCTGTTCACTTGTTTTGCTCACTTCGGAGCAGAGGTTGTGACTGCGTCAGCTCATCGAACATCAAATGGCAAAGGGGCATTGTTTAGGATACTGCTTTTCACCTACATTGCCCACTTCGAAGGAAACACTGCGACTGCGTCAGCTCATCGAATATCACATGGCAAAGGAAGATGCTTCATGATACTTTTGTTCACCTCTTTTTTTACTTCGAAGGAAACACTGCGACTCCGTCAGTTCATCGAATAGTACATGGGAAATGAACATTCCTTACCAGAGTGCTGTTCAACTCTGTTGCTCACTTCGCAGCAGAGGTTGCGACAGCGTTAGCTCATCGATCATCGCATGGCTAAGGAACATTCCTCATAATATTTGATTTCACCTGTTTTGCTCACTTCGAAGTAGAGGTTGCAACTGCGTCAGGCGATTGAACAACATATGGCAAAGGATCATTCCTTAGGATACTTCTGTTCACCTTTTTGCTCAATTCGATGCAATGGTTGCAGCTGGGTCAGGTCATCGAGCGTCGCATGGCAGCAGAACAGCGCGTACAATAGTTGGTTTCACCAGTTTTGCTCACTTCGAAGCCAACGTTGCAACTCGGTTATCTCATTGAACTTCACATGGCAGCGGAACATCGCGCAAGATAGTTGATTTCACCAGTTTTGCTCACTTTGAAGCAAACCTTGCGACCGCCTCAGCTTATCGAACATCACATGGCAGGGGAACATTCCTTACCAGAGTTCTGTTCACTTGTTTTGCTCACTTCGGAGCAGAGGTTGTGACTGCGTCAGCTCATCGAACATCACATGGACAAGAAGCATTGCTTAGAATACTTCTGTTCATCTTCTTTGCTTACTTTGAAGCAAACTCTGCCACTTCGTCAGCTCATCGAATATCGCATGGCAAAGGAACATGCATCATGATACTTTTGTCCACTTATTCTGCTCGCTTCAAAACAGAGGTTGTGACTGCGTCAGCTCATCGAACATCGCACGGCAAAGTAACATTCTTCAGGATATTTCTGTTCACCTGTTTCGCTCACTTCGAGCCAAACTTTGCCACTCTGTGAGTGCATTTAGCATCATATGGTGACGGAACATTCATCATTGTATGTCTGTTCGCCTGTTTTGCTCTCTTCGAAGCGGAGGTTTGGGCTGCGTGAACTTATCGAACATCACATTTTTTCTCCCCATCAGTGCTGTTCGCTTTCATCGTTGACGCTTTTGATTTTCGAGGAGGGAGGAGGGATTCTAGATCACTCTAAGTTTAAATGCGTCGGATTTTCCCGTCGTGAGTTTTAGTGTCGTGGAGCCCAGCAAGAAAATGTGTCGCAGTTTAATGTGTCGTATTTTTAACCGTTCTCTATATATATGACGACTGTTCATTCACCATTTTGTTTCGCGCATACATCTATATATAGTCGACCTGATATTTCACATGAAAATCAAAAGTTTTCGTGAACTTATTTATGTTTAAAATATTTCTCGATTATATATTTCTTGTAAATATTTCGAGAAAAATTGTACCACTTGAAAGGTGTATCTGGGAGTGACCTAACCATGATCGGGCTAGCCTTAAGCGGCCGGATCCCAAAGTCCACCTGTCTTATGGTGGTACATCAAGGACTGAACTTAATTCCACTAATCAAATTGTAATTACTACAGTACATGAAAGAAAAAAACTTTGAAAACGGTGAAATATAGACTCGAGCCATGATTTCAGAATGTGTCGGATCTGTCGCGAAAAATGTGTCGTACACTGGCTGGAGAAAATTTGTCGCAACGAGCACCTAGTGTCGTGCTCGAATGTGCCGTGGAATGTGTTGTAAATCACGACACATGCGAAACATTTTAACTTAGAGTGCTTTTGGCATTTTTTTAATAAATAAGCTTCATAGACGATTGACTAGTTACCGGTGAGAGTCAATGAATCTATTGACGAGTTGGTTTTGAGTTCCGATGCTTTTTTGGCTGAATTACATTTGTGCAATTTTCGTCTGTGTGGTTTCGAGTGAAGGTATCTTTTTGGCGAGGTGATGACTGTGGTGTTGATTGCTCTCTTGAATTTGTTCATCGTTTGGAATGCTTTATTGCCGTGGTTGAGCGAAGTGACGGCAATGTTGTAGTTTTTGTTTCGTTAATGTTTTTGTGCTACTGCAGTTTTTCTTGTTGCATGGATTGGTCAGGTCTAGAGATTCTTTGGTTGACTCCGATAGAACTGAATGGTTTGAGTGGCTAACTAAAGGTTCGGCGCGTTATGACTATGGCCTCATCATATGTAATTATATTGTGTTTCACGGAAATAATGACATCGTTGTTTTCTTTTTGTAAGAAATTTCTCGTTGCTGAATAAGGGTACACTCTAAAAAAATCGGTTTCTTACCGAACCTGTGTGACGATTTTTGATGGAAGAGAGAAACTTGATGATGTTATTTAGCTTTATTCGATTCTTTCTATCATCAATCGCATCGATTAGATACAAAACACGCGCTTTTATACTATCATTACATGGCAATGCGCAATATAAAGTAGAAAGAATAAAGTAAGGACAAAATAATAAGGACAAATACAATAAATACAAAGTAATGAGAAAATAAAACATATGCATACAATGTACTACTCAAATATCGTTGCAACCTGTATCCAGGATAAGAACCTTTTGGGTTTTGTATCAATTTACACAACCAAAAATGGCTCGGACCTTTATCTGCCAAATTTTCTAAGGTTCTGCAAATCGGTACGAAGCCCGAATGGTTCTATCCTGAGTACAAGTTCGGTAGTAGACCGATCTTTAGAGTGCATCGCGTTGTCATTTTAGGAAAATGTTGGTTGAAAATAGGTTTAAAGTGTCCTTTGAGTTCTTATTTTTATGAATTTGTGACATTTATTCATCTGCTTTAGAATGGATGTCAAAGCTTCACGGTGTGTTTCTGGTGGGCTTTAAGCAGTAGTTAGTTAAAAGGATTTTTTATCCCGTAAATGGAAGGAGCTCAGTTATCGATGGAACTCTGCATGTAACAGGGAGCTCATAAGTGTATTATTTGAATCATCAGTTTCATTGAGTATTGATATTTCACCAATATTTGTTACTCTGAGCTCGGCAACAATACAATATGTCATCTTTTTCGTAAGCGTCCGCAAAAATTATACAAAAACCACAAAAAAATATATATGGATGTCATGAATAAATATCCGCATAATCAAAAAAAAATTCATCTTATCAGCTCGTCTGTTAACAATGCAACTGATTTTTCCTTTACTGTTTTATAGTCATTTGTATCGAAACTTTTATAATCACCTTTTTGGTTGTGCTGATGTCGTCGAAATAATATTATCATATGTTTTTCATTTATCCATTGGTTTTCAAGCGAGGCACAACTGATTCGTTGTTGCCACATGTTGTAGATATGTATCTTCATATTATTATTTGTAGTGTTCATGATTACTTTTCTGAAGAATATTTTTCTGTGTCGGTTATATAAAAGAGGTAAATGTTCTGCTTAGAAGAAACAATCTAAAAAATAATCGTTTTCGCTGTTCGTAGTTACCCACTAATCATCATAGACGATTTTTTCCTCTTTTAACCTAATCATTGAATAGTATTATGCCAATTGTTCTTTTTTTAAAATTGGTAATGTCATTATTGAATAATCTAGTAACGACAGGCAGCACACCTGTAACCAATTGCTTTGGATATCAAGAAAAGTTACTAAAGAGCTCGTCTTGAAATTCGAGCACTCCTAGTTACTGAATTTTTTCTACCATTGATTTGTTTTTAAAGTTGACGCCTCATACTAAAGTATTTTATGGTTCCTAGTAGCATTTTTTAACATGTAAAGTGAATATCCATGATCTTTTTTAGATTTTCATATAATTCGACCCAAGAAAATGAAAACTTAGAATTCGTCTGATTGGTTAAGTTATAAGTAGTAAGAGAATAACTATGATAAATGTATTCATTTATGTCTCTTTCTATCAGATCTTATGTTTTTACTGAAACGAATCACTGGTTATATTATAATGGGAAAGTGTTGACGTTGGAAATTATGTAATTCAACAATGACCAGTCTAACAATGAAATAAGAGATTTTCAATTATCAGTTTTTATGTGATATTGACAAGGAACTAAAGTGAAACTTGCTAGATTCTGTCATAATCATCTCTATGATAATGATTATTGAGGTTGTCAATTAAAAAAAATACGATAACATAAATGAATGCGTACATTCCAATCATCCTATTCAACAATAGTTTCGTCATAATGACAAAACCGATGGTCAAATCTAGTTGATTTCAAGTCGTATAGACCTTGGCTGATTTGAACCATGATTGTATTCTTCTAATTTCTCCTCTTCCATGCAGAGCATGAATATTGATATTCATATGGTAAACCACAGGATAACAGAATAAAATAAATGACACGCTTATTCTCATATACTTCATATTTGAATAGTAGCCGACAAAAACTTTTATTCATTGCAGACTCCAAGGCAAACGAAGTGTGATGAATAGTGTCTTGTTAAATTTCTAATACACTGTCGAATAGAAGTTAACTAAATTGATAAATGTACGAAAGATCTCAGAAGTCATGAACAATTTTAATCGGTGTTTTATTCAGCTGCTTGAAGGATTTGAGATCAAATTTCACACCTTTTAGGAACGAGAATGTATTGAGTGGTGAATGAGATGTAACTTCCCAAGAGTATTGTTCGTTTATCTCTTTCGTTCTTATAGTTAACTTTAAAAATCAATGAATCAACTGATAATCGTCGAGTTGGTGAATAGAATTCACGCAAAATGAGTGCTCATATTTTGTAGAGTATGAATTGTGACTTAGAAATCTTCTTTTCAGAAGAAATGATATAACAAATGAATAGATACTTTCCAATCATCCTGTCTCCAATATTCGTGTTCATTAATCTGATCTATCTGAAAATAAAGTTCATGCTCTTCTCCACTTGGCGAGAATGATGCAAGAGAATATTAATAATGATTGTGACAATAATCATAATCGTCGATATCGTTCGCGACGCATATAAAGTTGCGCTTCTTGAAATATCATACTGATGGCATAAAACTGAAACTATTTCATTCTTGATGCACTCCTCACTTATTGTAATTCTAAAGATTCATAATTATCGAACGATAGATACTAACCCTTATTATATAAACATCGAATTATTAGAATCCAAAAGTTTTCTTCAAAAATGCAAAAACCAAGGAATAACGCCATATAAAGGGAACTCATGATGACAGATTGTCTCTCTTATGTACAGCTGCGTTCCATGTGTCGGAAAGATTTTGTTCATCTGTTTTGTTGAAGCGAAACTGAGTCCTCAACTAAAATGAACTCCATAGAATTATAACTAAAATAAATAGTTATTATCACCATTATATTCTCTTTGGCCAACCATGTTCATTACAGCTTATATATCTCTCTAGCATACCACATTGGTTTCTGACATGATACATGAATGATTCTTAAACTTCCAACTGTTGTATTTCTGTATATCATTAAATTTAAACTAATATCAATAGTCAACTTTCAACAAATATGCATGAGATCGTATTTGAATCAATTGAATCAAGATAAACATCAGTTATTTCTTCCTCATTAATGGGAATCATAAGAATTTCGCTGGTTGATAAAAAAACATGATAGATGAATCATTACGACGACACTTTCCACATTTGGCGCAAATGTGTCATCTGAAAATTTCATTTCCTAAGACGTAAACTGTAAAGCTTAAGTAAATCACTATAGTTCTTGTGGTTGGTGGACAATACTTAGGATGATGAAGTTCATCTACTACTCCTTTTATAGATGAAACTGAAGCGACAACCACAGTGTTTATGAATGGCATGTACAATGATTTGTTGTCACGACCATTAGTAGTTGATTCATTATAGTTGTTCTTCTCATTTCAATTGATATCTTATTCGACTGCTAGTCAAATGAAGAGATTTATGGCCGTTCATTACAATCGTCTCATTCATTCACTATACACTTTGAGGAAGAAGAATCTTGAAATACTGTATTAATCAATGACTATCAATAAGATGAATATGACGTCGATCAAGTGGTTTGTATGTGTCAGACTCAGCGAACTCAGAAACTGTTAAATACAAAGGTTAATAAGTTATGTGTATAATACTGAAGGTAAGGGAGTACTCAGACGAACTTGATGTTTTCCTTATGGCGGACACTTTTTTCAGTTTCATCGACATAAAACACCTCTCTCTAGTGGTCATTTGTTTCTGTAACACAGCTAACTGTATATTAATTACGATCAAATATAATCTGCTAACTTGACTTTTCAATTACAATTAACATAGATAGATAAAAGAACACGTGCGCTTCGTGGAATATATGAAAGAGAAGAATAAAAAGTGATAACGGAATCGTCGCATTTGTCTTATTTTTAAGCTGTGACAAACTACTAGCCGATAATCAAAATGATTCTGACTTATCAATACGGCAGTTGGCTAAAAATATATGGTATATCAAAAAGTAGTGTAGCCAACATCCTCCATCCTCAAGAAGCAGTCATTTTCGATTGTGCTTTCAATTCCAACAAAAATATGAAACATAAACACAAAGAAAGTGGACAACTCATTGATCAACTTCGTCTTCGAATGGTTTACTCTACGTACAAAGTGCCAAGCAAGTTCGTATTTCCGGACTTATTCTACAAGAGAAAGAAGACAATTTGCTGAACAATTAGATAGTCCCATGATTCTTTTCAAACAATCTGTGCTAAAAAATATTTCTATAGGTAATTCTAGCATTCAAGATTGGGCAAGTAGACTTCCAGTAATACTCAGTTGTTATGAAGCAAGAGATATATTCGACACAGATGATACTGATCTGTTTTATCAGGCAATACCTGATCGTTCATTCGTATTGTCGAAAGAAGATTGTAAAGGTGAAAAGAAGAGTATGGAAAGACTTACAATTCTTTTAACTAAACTTACGATTCTGAATACTTGTCGAGTTGCTGGCTTCGGAAAACCTACTTATACGTCTTCTTCGATGGATACTAATGATGCTATCACTGAACCTGAACTACAATTAATCAATAATGATGATCCACTACAACAACTTGATATTTTTATTAGCTCATATTCGGATTAATGGCCAGTAGTTAGCAACTGCCGAAATTGTCGACATTGAGTCGTCGATGCTTGCCTTCGGTGAATGGAACGGTGAACGGTGAAGCAGAAGAAAAGAAAAGTCATTGTAGGAAAAAGCACCAAACTTGACAAAAGTGTTGGAAAATTTGAGAAGACTGCATCTATTTGCATCTACTCAGAAACTGTAGCTGCACAATCTTAAACATGATCTTGAAATTCAATTACCTGATTTTTACCTCAACTTGAAATCATCTAGACAAAGTTCTATAGAAGATTATTTTTCTACTTGCTAACTGCTCTACTTTTTTGTACATAAAACATGAAATAGAAAAGAAATAAAGAATATAATTTTGTTGTTTGTCCTTCGTTTGAATTTTATGCGTCTAGCAGTATGCCTGCCATTGCTTTAACTTTTTGTTTTGAGAAAAAGTTCAACCTATTCATAGTGGACACTTCAATATGGTGTGCATCATAGAAAAGTCCTAAAGGTGTCCACTATAGAGAGGCTTTCCTGCATTCCTGCTAAAACAGGCAGCACAACTGCCTCAGGAAAAGATTTACATATTAATTGCAGGAGTATCAATAAACTTCGATCGTACAAGGAACTAATTATCATAGAATTGTATCGAGCGATGGTCTTTATTTAATGTTCTACTCGATTTAATTAGCATAAGTCAAGTGAGTCTTCAATGACTACAATAATTATGCCATTTTTCGAAGAATTCGCGGGAAAATGCATTAGGCTCGTCGAAAAACATAAGAGATGCGGCCAGTATTAATCATATAAAGAACTTCAAAAAATATTTTGAACAGGTTACCTTCTTTCGACATTGGTCGAGGAGTTGTCACCGATTCTGGTCTTGATTTCGTAGTTTGAGAGACAACAGGTATAGAAGTGACTGTTGACTTGTTAGATTCGTAAGGATCTAAACGAAAATACTATATAATCTCTTCTATTCCAAAAACGCTTTAAGATTTCAATCTTATCAGTATCGTCACTTCCGACGATAAAATCAATCAAACTAGTAAGAGCCAACCTTTGATTTGCTTTCATAAGACACTCGTTAGTTGCAAACAATAGACAACATACTTGATATTGCAAAGGAAACTCAACAAATCAATCTTTCGGTACAAATTCTATAAAAAGGAAAGAAGCATCTTGTGTTCTTTGTCCTCATATTTTTTATTCAATGTCGCTCTTTGAGAAGTCTTGAATTGAGAGAATCTGACAGAAGCTGAAAGCAAAAGCTCTTTTCAACATTGAATCACCATTTTATCTAGACTTTTCGCCATCTTTACCCGAAGGATTCCTTCTAGTCTTGATAGGCGTGCTATTATTCTTTCACATTTCAATTAAATCCTATGCGTGATCCTAACAGAAGTGATTGAAAATAAATCACCATTATGTCTATACGCTCTAGGTAACTCTAAAGAAAGGCAAAGAATACTAGTTAGTCAGTGTGGAAGTGCGTAGGATATTTTAGCTCCAGATTCGAGCAATATTGACAGTATTTGCGTCATTGGTGATTCCAAGTAGATCTTGAAGAGCTTCACCGAATTCACTAATTTTGTCCTAGAAAAACATCTCCGAACCTGAGAAAACTGCCAAATACTGCTAAGAATTGCTAAAAATTACTGCCATTTTTCGAAATTCTTAGAAAAAGCTGAGAGAATTTGCACTGATGCCGATTCTTATAAAACCAAATGCACACCTAGACACAACTCAACAAGTGCTATAAGTTGTACATCATATCGGCCTGATTCGATGAACGATAGGATCACTGACATAATCGCTAATTATCGCTAGTACAGTCCATTTCCCTAATTCTGTTGGAAAAATGTTGGCGTTGTTTGTTTCAACTCGTGTGGGGCTGTCTTACATCCAATCAGAAATATTTTTATATATAGTTAATCTCTGGATTCTCCTCTCTCCAATGATATATTGTTCGCGTTTCAACTTTCAGGTTTTCATAGAGAAATTACCGGTCTACGAAAATTACTTCCATCCGACAGAATTGGAAGGTAGTTCCCTAATTCTGATGTTCAGCAAAAAAGTTTTCCTAATTATGACGCTTCTAAGAAATTCAATGGAAAAATACAATTTTTGGAAAAGAAACGTTTTTTGATAGTTTTGATAAGAAATGGAGAGGAGGTGCCTGAGACATTTTTGTAGAGCGGATCAGGCTCTCTCATAGTCTAAAGGTTCACGACAATTGTATTTTCATGTATGGAGATATGGGTCTTGAAATGAAGACATCCACAGATCATGAAAAAAAAGTTGTCCCTAATTTTGTCGACCAGCTATTTTTTGTCCCTAATTCTGACGGCTTAGCCACTTTTTTTTCCTAATTCTAGCGGCAAGTGCTCTTATCTCTAATCAGGATTTTTCATCTAGTTTTAGTTTACAGTCGTGATAGCTACTATTGTTTTGTCCTACATTATAATAATCAATCATTTGTGTGATAAAACTTCATTGAGAAATGTATGATTTGCAATCTTGAACCTCAAATATACATGAAAATCTATTGTCTCGTGACAGTTCGAAAATAAGTGAGGACACATCTTCTAAAATCTTAGAAAAGTAAGAAATAGAATCGGAAGTTTTTTCGGATTTTTAATCGAGTGAAGCGCAAGGCTAAGTTATGTTGGTCTGATTTGGCGTATGATCTTCTCTGTGAGCTTTCGCGGAAACTAAAACATATTTGCTGATGAGAGAGAGAGCAAAGAAGATATTTAGTTAGACACGTATAAAAGCCGTGTCTTCAACGGCTCTATATTCAGAGCATGAGTGCTCATGAAAAAGAGATAAAATATCTCACTCTCAATACAGCACGGCAAATACTGACCAAGAACGTCTCTAAAGGTATTGAGCTATACACGCCGTTTCTTTTGTACCTTGCTGTTGTTTTTCACATTTCCCTTCTGGGAATGACACGTAAGGCACTCTTATGTAAATTTTGTTATTGATTATATGCTTCCATCAAAAGAGAGAAAAGTCCTCAACACATTTGAAGACTCCCTCTCCAAATTGATTTTGTAGCACATATCCCAATGTTAACATCTATGCCTTTTTATTATAGACAATAATCTCATTCTGTCATCTTAGCAGCATCTCAGCTCTGAGTTGGACAAGCTATGAGGAAAGCTCATAGGAAAGGATAGTTAATACTTAGAAATTTTTTTTGTACCATAAATCGTGTCTTTATGTCACTTTAATAGTCATTTACAGCATGTTACGAAAGAACCTGTTTGATTTTCTCCCCTGAAAACATTTGTTACAACAGTCATAGGGTGCAATCAACGGGCTACGCATTCGAAATTATTGTACATGAAAAAATCTTTTTGAAATAACAGCATCTTCCATGAAAACATTGTGTCCGTTACATAACAGCTTGCTTCATCTGTACACTTTCTTCTGGGAGCCTTCGTACATTCTTACTTAAGTATCAAGGAAGATCTCATTAAAAACTGGAAAAATGTATTTCTGAGAACATGCAACGAGGCATGTTTATGAAATATGCGTGCTATATCTGAGGACGTATTTCATTTCACATAAAGCTGTCAGAGTGCTTGTCGAAACAGACATAGAAGATTGTTAAGCGACTTTCAAGGTGTATGTAATGGCTTCTTTTCTGTATATTATTTCTATGTATACCACCGTATTCATTTCAATTAGCTTTAGGCACTAATAACTATACTGATCATGTATTTCATTGCGAAGCAATGTTATTTTTGTGAGTCAGTTTTCAATCTAACCAACTAATTTAAATGACTTTCATGGAAAAATATTTAATCTTCTTATCGACTGTGATTTATATTCTCGGATAAGTCTTTCCCTCTACATACCACTATTCAGCCATACTTTGAATTAGATGTATGATCAAATATAGGTAAGACAAAAGAGTTTTATTTCGATATGCTATACATGACAAGAGAAATAAAACGTTTACGTCTTCTATTTATTCGATCATATTTGATTCAAAGTACTAAGGGTTGACCAAAAGTTCGTAGAACTATGTTTAAAACTCTAAAGATACAGGCAAGGCTTTTCTTAATTATTATATGGATAAAATGTGGTGCTGTTCACCCCAA
>CAJNSZ010003076.1:0-12349 GCA_905329745.1 Rotaria sp. Silwood2
TTCAGGCATGACTATCCATTCCATTGAGCAATGCTTAGATACAGGTTCACAATCTTTATCCCAAACATGATCAACAAGTGATTCAAAAGTCACCGTGTCCGCAAGATTGGCCTGGCCTAAAGTATTTAAGAACAGCTAAATAGTGAGATAGTAGTAAACATTTACACATTTTGAAATAGATCGTGAACGAGTGATTATTGAATAAATGAGAAGACACTGAGCCATACATTTCGAGATTTTCTAACAAGTTTACTTTATTTTTTTCTATTCAGCTATTCGAAAGTTCAAGAAGTTCAAGAAAATTGAAAGGATGCACATTTTATTATCCGACGTTTTTTAAACTGAAATCATAATTCAAGAAAGTTATTCAAATATCGTCTGTTTCTTTGTGTTTAATCAAGCATTATATACTTTTTTCTACCAGATCTCAATCAATTCTATCGGAGAACTTAGCAAATATTTTCTTTCTTCTTTTTGTATGCTCGAAAAGTGAGTACACTCTAGAATTGGTCAGTGTGTTCGTCCGTTTACACGATAACTTTTGAAAGGAGAGTTCAATCGCGATGAAATTTTCTACACAGTTCAGTCTTAACAATGTCTCAATCGAGTTCGAAGATGAAAAGAATTGACCGAACCGTTCCTGAGTTATTGCAAAAATACTCATTTTCCCTATGGCTTCCTGTGGGAAAATCGACTCATCCCCGCTTTCGTAAAACAATTTTCCTGTCATACTGGAATAAAACCCCAAATATTATACACCATTCGATAGAGAATTTTACGAGCTACAAAATGGTATATAAAACATAAAGAAACAAGAAGGCCAGCTCACCTATTGAAAAGACAAATAAACGGAAATCGGTTCTGCTCTTGTCCACGCTCTAACTGATCCACAAATGAGAGCATTATCTTCCAATAAAAAGTGATGCTTGAAGGTTTTCTGGGGTGGAGAACTTGAATCTGTACTCCACTTGTTTCAAAGCCCTATTGGTTGAGCACTTACCAATAGAAATCAAGTTGTAGAAAAAACGACTTTCTGAGGGTATATTAAGGCGAAGAGTTCAAATCTGAGTTGCGGTCGCCCCCAAATCCTATTGGTTGAGCAGTAGTCAATAGAATTCAAGTGTTTATGAAAAAAGTTTGCCAAGCTAATTTGTATATCCACACATTCTAGGATGACTGATTTGTCTCATTCACTTTTTGAAGTACACATAGCTTTCGGACTTAAGTCTAGGTTTTCGCATTTATTTTATTTTTTAACCACGATTTTCTTCAAGCAAAGCACATAGCGAGTGTGAATGTTATTGCAGAGACCGAAATAGAATAGAACAGCCCGTAGAAGACCATGAACGACTCGAAAACATTGAAAAACAGCTTTTGTTACGGCGATCGATTATAGTCATTGTTTACGTCCAAGCAGAAAACGCCACTGTTCGAACAGACAGTTTTACTCCGCTTTCAACGGATTTTCACATGGAATCGAAAATGTATCCTATAGACATCATTAGGCATGTTCTAATGATGTTTAATAGATAAATATTAATGATCTTATCTGCCGTTTTTAGTTGGATCAATTTCTAATGTTTCATGAATATGTTTTGCTAAGATGGAACTGCTTTTTACTCTTTGTCTTGTTAAGTTTTTTTTGGTTAATATGAGGTTCGAATTAACTTTTTTGAGCTAGCGTTAGCATTGATGGATATATTTTGCTGGAATCTATCCGGTGATATGACGTACACTCAATAAAACTTTGCGTATCTCTGGTTCATCATTTTTTTATAAGTAAGTTTCATAGATGACAGAGTCTATTCTTTTGTGCTCTAGATGTCTAGTACGAAGTTTATCCAAGTGTCAATGATATTACTCTTGGTATATCGAAGTAAGAGTTCGTAAACGTTTAAAAATGGCGAAAAGCGATCGTAGTAAGTTACTTGTTAGAAAATACAATCTTAAAATTATAGTTTTTCTTATTAGTGAACTATTATATCTAAAAGAGTGTCTAGCGGTATTTTCAAGCCAAGGAGGTACGGCTATTGCGTCTATGGGTGGTTATTTTTCATACACCTACGCTCAGCGATAAATGGCGATTGTCTTTTATCATTTAGAGCAGTAATCACACCCTTTCTCCACCATTTTATGCAGTTTTATGGTATGATTTCAAAACGTTAGATTAATCATACTGGGAAGTTCGGTATTTGCTCGCGCCTAATAACTTGGATCAATACTATAGTGAAATAAATGTAATGAAAAATTGCATTTATCAGCATGAACCAGCATAGAACTTGAATAGGATCTCAGAAATTTCACCTGTATTAATCACGAAAAATAATCAATATAAATTCAAATGATTATGTTTGCTACGCTGTGTCTCTTGGGACAATAGACTTGAAGCTATGGTTAGTTTTATACATAGAAGTGAGATAGATATGTAGACAATGCGCAAAAGAGAGTAAAAGCAATCCAGAAACAATCTCTCTCGTACATAACCCGATTTTCGGTATGACAACATTTACACTAATCCAATCAAAAGGGCTACAACTTGGCAGGGTTTCATGGTTTTTGTTGTTTCTAAAACTACTGACTTTCATTGCTGTTTTACCATAACTTGATGTAATTGGAAAACAATGAACTTCAATAGTTCATTCTCGAAAGCATAGTTAATCCTCAGGATGCTGACTACTCATGGAAAAATTTAAGCGACAAAGCTAGCTCATTATAGCTGAAATAGCTTATGTTTTTGCCTTTATGCGCACATTTGAAAGCACTTAACAGCGGTTAGAACATATCTAAGCCCTTATCAACGCTTAAAACAGTAGTGAAAGCTCTTGCAACTGGTTTACACCAGCTGAGAAAGTCAAATTCTAACCTCTTGCGAGCTGCTTAGAATGCATCTATTCGACAGCGGCTGATAACCGGATAAATGTAACGAAATTCAGCACTTTGCAGCCGGTTAAGTTGCATGTAGCTGAAAAGCACTTTATAATTTCGTTATATTGACATACTCATCAGCTGCTGTCGAATAGATGTGTTACAAACAGCTTGTAAGAAGTTAGAATTTGATTTCTTCAGCTGCCACAAGCCAGTTGGAAGAATTGTCACTACTATTTTTAGCGCTGATAAAGGCTTAAATATGTTCGAAGCACTTTTTAGTTCTTTAAAATGTGCGCTTAAAACCTCTTTTGTAAGAAAAAATATAAGCTATTCTAAGCCGCTGGTAAACAGTTTACCGTGGAAAAAGTTTTCACATGGATAGTAGCATTCTCTTCTGTGTATACCTCACTTTTCCTCTGTTATAACACTTATTTTTCTTGTGGTCATCGACTTCTCAGAAATCAGCAGTTTACTTCATATTTAATCATACTGCTCAAATCCATTAGCAATAGGTCCTATATTGTAATCAAATTTGTCCAATATGCTATCTGATAGTAAAGATCTACCCCCTTAAAACCAAAACAATATTTTTATGATCTCTGCTTTTTTTGTTACATTAGTACCTGAATGCTCTGTTCGATTGAAGTAAAGAGCACAAAAAAATGCTTCTCGACAACCGATGTTTGAGATATAATTGAATGAAGTAAGCATAGCTTGAGATAATGCTATATCTCGACTATTCGAACAAATAGTTATGAAATTAGGTATTCCAAAGAACCGTGTATATTGGCCATCACCACACTGAAAAGACAATGGATATCGCCCGGTACGTTCTTGGCAACGAAATGTCTGAATATTCGTGCAATATATGTTGATCAGCAGAGAATAATCCGTAACATGATCTTGTTCATCACTCCCATCTAGACAATCAATACTAAATCTACTGTCTTTGTAAAAATTCAATGGAATACATTGGTCACCATAATGACATCGATATTCATTATCACTACATTTAGTCATTTCTAGTTGATCACACCATTGTTCATCTTCTCCACTTATACAATCCATTTTTCCATCACAAATTTCACGCCAATCGAGACATTGAGGCCACGAATCTCGATGACAACTCTCCAAAAATCGATAACATGTACCAGTAGTGACGTTAGCAACAATCTTTAAGTAATGACTAAAAGTAGCTTGAACAATATCGCCGAATGATAATGATAGATCATACTGTAATTTATATTGACACATCGAACCAAACCATGGTGATGCACATTTATGAAAAATGTCTACACTATCGTTATTCATCTCATATTTCTCTGCAACATCGATAGGTGCAAACCATTCAAGTAATTGTTCACTTGTGATATCTTGTTTCTTTAATTCATCAAAAGTTATTGTTTGTGCTATATTATCATTGTCAAGATAGGAAACTGGTTCTAGTTCGTCATTATCATCAGGGCGTCTACAATAAGGAATTAAATGATAATTACGAATATAGCGTCCACCACTTTCTTTTCCACCGTCAATTAAATAAGCATATAAACAATCGAATGTGAGATAAGAGGTTTGACGAATATTTGAATGATATAATGAATAATGGCTATTGGTTAAAATACAGGAGATGAGAAATAACAGTATACCCACGACCATCATTATTTCATAAATTTGTATCAATGGCAATTTTTATCTAAAGCGTGATAAAATACTGATTGTTCTTTTTTGCGTTGTTCCTGTTCATTTCCTTTGAACAGAGAACAGATGTGTTTCCTCTTGAAAGAAAAAAGTAACAAAAATCATGAAATAAATAACAAATTGACGTTGTTCCGTTAGAAAATAACTTAGACAGACAAGATTACTAATATAAAAAAAAATTGAGACATTTGTTAAAAGAATTTGCTGCGAAAGCAATATGTATTTCAAAAGAAATCGAAGAGTGTACTTACAGACCCCGCAGGGGGTTTACTTTCCTGATTTATTTCTAACTTTTAAAACTTTCCTAATTTTGAGTCATGGACAACTATGACCTATGTACGTATATTTTTCAACCTTGATTTATTACTGTCAACACCCGTAAACAACTGCGCATACATATATATGTACGTACAGGGCGCCCAAGAAATCACGAATCAGGCATTAAAAATTGAATATCTTCACGGGACTCTAATTGGTACACCGACAGTTGAACTCTCATTGATTAATTGCGAAAAAAAATCAATATTCTATCAGTTTGTTCGACTCAAAATTAATGAACAGAAACATTCGGCATCTTCATAGGAGATTAATTACTTGCTATTAAATTCTTCCATAGCTAAATCAATAATCTTTACAAAAAAAGAATAACTTTTCGAATTATATATCTTTTTTATCTAGATCCCATTAGTGCTCTATCTTATTGCGTTTTTATAATTATAGAATGCCGATTGTTAAATCGTCAAAAAATAAGGATCAACTTCTGCGTGATGGATTTCGTTACAGACGTGTCCAGAAATCTGAAACCATCTGGCGCTGTTTTAGAAATAATTGTACAGGTCGTGTGTGTTTTGATGGTACCGTATACAGTGGCCGCCAAAATTATCCGACCACATAGAAAAAAAAAATTTTCGTTTTATATCTTACAGATGAAACTAGCTAAAAACCTGCGTTCTTCACTATGTTGTAGCTCATCACTTCTACTATGTATATGGACAGTATAAGATTGAAATTTCGTGTTGTTCATTTTTTATTAAAACAAAAAAAAATACATGAATTTTTCATACGCCAAAATTATCCGACCAAAACAAAAAAAGAAAAATTTCGCTTTCAGAACTTTTTTTTCCAACATAATCAGTATCTTGTTGGATAGCCGTTTGTACGAAGAACCTCATTTACACGATTCGGCACTGAGTCAACCAATTTTTTCAAAACTCCTTGCTCAATTCCATTCCATACTCGACTTAAAGCCTCTTTGAGTTCTTTTTCATTTTTTGGTTGTTCTTTTTTCATTCTTCGTTCTACTTCGTCCCATAAATGTTCAATAGGATTCATGTCAGGTGAAAAAGAAGGCAATTTTAGACATTCAATATGCTCTCGATTCAACCAATTCGTTACAATAGCAGCTCTATGTTTTGGATCATTATCATGTTGAAAAACCCAATCTTTATCCATGTTCAAATTCTCTACAGATTGCAACAAATTCTTTTGCAGAATGTCTCGATACATCTCTCCTGTCATATTTCCATCAATAAAAACCAGATTGCCAACACCAGATGATGAGAAACATCCCCAACACTTGACATTACCATCACCATGTTTTACAGTCGGGACCGTACATTTTGGATCGAGCTCTTCCTTTGTTGTTCGCCAAACCATCACCTTCCCATCTGATCCAAACACATTAAATTTGCTTTCATCCGACCAAATTACGTGATTCCACAACCCAAGAGACTTTTCTCGGTATGTTCTTGCAAATTCAAGTCGTTTTCCTCGATTTACTTTATTTACATATGGTTTTTTACGAGCCATTCGACCAAATAAACCACCTTCATGAGCTCGTCGACGAATTGTTGTTTCTGAAATGTTAATATTAAGATCGTTTGGAAGTTCAACTTTCACAGATAATGATGATATACGACGATTTTCTTTGATTTTGCGTTGAATTAGACGATCTGTATGAATTGTCGTTTTCCGTTTTCGACCTCTGCCAATGATATTTCCAATACACTTCGTTGATTTGTACTTTGCAATGATGTAATGACTTGAAGTACGTGGAATGAGCACTTTGGTAACTATATCACGTTCAGTATCGCCATTTAAGAAGTGTTTAATAACGGTTTGTCGTAAATCATTTGAATGTTCCTTCGTTTTCTTAGGAGCCATCGTTAAATCTGTTTTCTTGACTACTTGCCTAGCCATTTTGAACATTCCAAACGAAAGCAAACTCTATAGATATCGCTAGTAATAAGCACGACAAGAATAAATAGGAGTTGTAGGCCTTATATCACAGATTTCTCAAAAATACAACATTGGTCGGATAATACTGGTGTATGAAAAATTCATGTATTTTTTTTTGTTTTAATAAAAAATGAACAACACGAAATTTCAATCTTATACTGTCCATATACATAGTAGAAGTGATGAGCTACAACATAGTGAAGAACGCAGGTCTTTAGCTAGTTTCATCTGCAAGATATAAAACGAAAATTTTTTTTGCTATGTGGTCGGATAATTTTGGCGGCCACTGTATATGTTAAAGTCAAAGATCATATTCATGCACATAATCCTGAAGAAATAATAGCAATGAAATTTAAATCAGAGATTGTGGATAGTGCCACAATGTCTCACGATCCACCTTGATGTATTATTCATGAAGATTTACTAAGTATTAGCAAAGATGATGGAACAGCTGTTCCGAATTACTCATCATCACAACGTACTATTGGACGAAAAAGTAGAAAAAAAGATATACCATTACCAAGACCAAGACCAAGTTTATTTGATGATATTCATATCCCTGATGAACTTGAAGTAACTAATGGTGGTAGTCGATTGTTATTGTATGATAATGAAACTAGTAATGGTAGAATGATTATATTATCGTCGGATGATGATCTCGATCATCTATCGAACTCGGACTATTGACGTGGAGACGCTACATTTAAGGTATGTGTAATAAGGTTCACTACTGTATCAAACGATTTTGTTATGCATAATATTTTTTTCATAAACTGCTCCTCAACTATTTTATCAGTTGCACACCATTCATCACAGGACGAGCATTACGACAGTCGTAAACTATCGTATACGATGTCGTATACAATTGTGTACGGTCGTATACGGTATAAATTACGATCGTACACGGTCGCACACAGCGCCGATTGTCGTCATACTCCATATAACCTTTTCATACCCTCCCCCCTCCACTCTCCAAACAGTGCAAAAACTATCACTTGGGTTGCCAAGTCTGGTTGGAGGTTCCAATTCTTTTTTAGTCGTGTAGCTAAGATGATAGATCATCGAAACTGCAATCGAAAATAAGAATTAGAACCTTCAGCCAAAGTGGACATCCCTATTTATTTAAATTAATACGCCCACTAAAATTTATCTTTGTGAATAATCTAAAACTAAAGGATAAAATTTATTTAAATAATCTCAAATTGAAAATTAAAATTTATTTGAACTGTTGGTTCAAGTGGTTTCAGTATGAAGAACAGCAGTTAGAAAACACGATCGAGCTGTGCATACAATTATTTTATTATTTTTCTTTATGAATAATATAGAAAAGATAAATTTTCATTTGTTTTTCTCTATACTCTCAATATAGAAAGTCGCACTTTTTTATTTTTCTCTAGCAATAGTATAGAAGATGGTTAGTTTTATTCCTTACTTCTCTGTGTTAATCATATAGAAAATTCTACTTTTTATTTCTTATTTTTCTATATTAATATTATAGGAAATATTAATAATATAGAAAAATTCATTTATAATTCTTATTTTTCTATATTGATGATATGGATAACAGTTAGTTTTGTTTCTTATTTTTCCATGGTAATAATATAGAAAATTTAAATTTTCATTTCTTCTTTTTCTATACTCTAACTATAGAAAATCGCATTTTTTTTCTTTAGCTACAGTATAGAAAATAATTACTTTTATATCCTTAATTTTCTATGCTAATAATATAGAAAATTCTAATTTTTATTTCTTTTTTTTTAATATTATTAATATAGATAAATGAGAAATAAAAATGAGATTTTCTATTTTACCAATATAAAAAAAAAAGACATGAAAATTAAGATTTTCTATATTATCACTGTAGAAAAATAAGAAATGAAATTAACTGTCTTGTATATTATTAGCATAGAAAAAAAAAAGAAATAAAAAATAAGATTTTCACTACTATCAGTATAAAATAATCAGAAATAAAACTAACTGCTAGCTATATTATCATTATAGAAAATTAAGAAATAAAAATGGGATTTTATGTATTATTAGTATAGAAAAATAAGAAAAAAATTATTTACCCAGCTCGATCCTGTTTTTTAACTATTGTTCTTCATAGTAAAACTAATCGAATCAACAATTCTCGAATGAGTGAAAGAACAGAACAGACCATTCGCGATCAGATAAGAACAGGCAAGATCGACATTATGTCTTGGTATGTTTCTTTTTGTATGAATCTTATATGATTTGATAATATCTGACAAGAAGCATTCAGCCTGTGCTTATACGTTTCTTAATCTTTAATTCTCGTAAGATTTTTGCTCGCATGCTATAGTCAGAATCTGAGGAAATCTTAAAAAAAAACGAAGACATACTATATTATCGGACCTTGTGACAAGATTATAGAAAAAAATCTTATAAGGGTAAGATCTTATTGGATTTTGTACGATCTGACGTGAAGTTTTCTGCTGTGGGAAGAGTTGTATGGTCGACACATGGAACTCAACTTACGACTAAATTAAGACCATATACGGTCATATACTACACTCGTACACGATAGTCGTTTATCTTCAACGTATACGTTGATCGTATTTGAACGTATGGCATCGTATACGATCGTCGTCTACCATGACCGTTTCTAGACGTAACATTAGAATAACGAATATATTGAATAATGTTTTATTTCAGTTAATGAAAACATAACATAATAATGAACAATAATAATAGTAATAATAGTAATAATGATAATAAAGGGAATAATAATAATGAAAACAAGATGTTACTGATCAAGAAGGGTATGGGTGTGCAGGTGGCTGTGACCATGGATTTTCTCTTCAACGCACTCCATTTACACCCCAATATCCACACCCACACCTTTGTGCGTCATTTCGTACAGAACGTCATATTTTCTTCACATTTTCCTGTAAGATGCTGTCCCCTCCAAGGCTGCATATTCAGCTACGAATTAGGCGTGAGGACTATTCTTGATATGTAACTTCTTATTGTGTTGTGTTTGTTTCTTTTCAAAACTCACATTGGGTTGTAGGTGCAAGTGTGAGTGTGACGAGCAACCATGGCACGTTCTGACCTTGCTTAATGATATCATCAGATGGTTCTGATTTAGTGCCTATTCGAATGATTTTAGGGTGACAGACAAGATAAGAAATCTACACATAGTCTTCATACTCCCTATTTGATAACACTTTATGTATTTGATGTTAGAGTTGAGTCTCTGTGAAATAATTGACAAATCAAGGGTGTGAGTGTGGGCCTGTAAGTATTGATTGTATCTTCACCAACCGCACTCATAACTACATCATTACTCATACTCACACACATATCCACCCATATCCACACCCACACCCATCTTGCTTATTTCGCTGAATTAAATCTAATTTCATTTTACAATGGGTTTTGTCTATTTCATAAATAATAAAACATAATAAAAATCAAAGCAAATGTCATTAATAGTGAGGAAATCATTTGTTTATTTCCATTGGCAATTCGTCTTCCATTAGCATCTGTTAGACCATTATTTTGCAATACAATTTTGATTTGTGAAATGGCTTCATCAGTATTGCATAAATTACGATTACATTCAACACATAATCTTGTATGATCCTTGCGATCATAAACATAAACTTTGGGTCCATAATTATTCTCACAACCGCGTGATATAACTCTATTTTCTCTTTGATCATAATCTATTGAACACACTTCAACAGATGAGCATATGACTATTTCATTTTTCATATTATAACATTGAATTGAAGCATTTTTTATAAAATTCCCGATAATTGGAGCAAGTTGTTCATTTATGTATTGTGCATTATAAGCACGACTAACTATTTCATCGATTTTATTCGTTGCATATTGAATAACACAATCGGTTTGTTCCGAACATTGATAATTGATTCAGTAAGAAAGATAGAGTGATGGCGAAATAGTAAAGTAATCTGCCGACTCCGTAATAGTATCAAAAGTTATATAATACAAATTTACGTGATAATCAAATGTCAACAATATAGGACAAACAGATGTTGACACTCGTTGTTGACATTCTCCGTCAGGAATTTTAAATTTTTGATCAAAGAGATTAGCTCTAAACGAACAGTTAGTTATACATTGGAGAGCGTAACCAATGTTCGAAGTTAGCAGCAGAATTAATAATACTGCGAGCATTTTCTTCTTTGTTTGAAAATGAAACAGAAAAAAAAGTGTTTTTATACTCTTTATCAATAAATATATGGGAGGGTCAAATGGCAAATATTGTTTTACTAAGCACACTAACGTCAGAGAGGCACAATCTAAGTTTTTTATGATATTAATCAGATTGCTATGATACGTAGATGAAAAAATGTAAGCACAAGCACATTAGTCATTGACTTTTTTAAAAATGAATCACTAACTAATCAAATGATAATTAAATAAACGTTTATTGACATTGTAAGTACTAAAAATGTAGGCAACTGTGAATATCATTTCTGTAAATTGAAACACATTGTTCCAAACTGAGAAAACATAACTCAATAAGTTCAATACTATAGTCTAACTATAATGGCTATTCAAATGAGTCTGGTCAATTTTCGTCGGTTTTATTTCGGTCTAATTTTTTGTTGTTTTTTTAACATATTGAATCAGATACATTTTTATTTAATTATTTCAGATCATGTCGTCATGTGAAATATCTGCTTTTTCCCTTAGAACGATTTTTAAGATTTCTTCTCCTGATCTTATGTATTCATATTGTATTTAAAATTTATATTGCTAGTTTTACTCGAACTCAAACGTCTTAATTTTCTTCATACTAGGATTTTCCGAAGATATTTTATTCTTAACAATCAATCTCGATTTCGATATTAATGAATATTGATCAACATCTTCGACAATTATTGAGCAAATATTCAGCTTGTTTCATGCTTTGTTCTGCAAGACAAAAGAAAAGAAAGAGGGATCACCTTGAAAGATGACCCACAATCAACAGCTTTGACGGAATGTTTCTTCTTCTGTTATCTTTAAACAACGCCAGTAGATAACATATCAAACGATCGAAAAAAATTGACTAAAAGTCTAATTTGTAAGAGTAGTATCATTGCAAAGAGCGTGAAAAAATAAGCATTACCTTAGAATATGAGCGCTGGGTATGGTGTAGTTCCAAGCAAAAATATTTAAAATACTATTCACTGCAGGAAGAACTTTTTTGTGGCCTTTCTGTACTTTTTCTTTCGTTCTGTCAGCTTCGATGACATATATGTTCACATAAGACAACGAAAAGAAAAATTTTATACACATATCATCACAAAAGACAAGAGCTTAAAGCGTTCTTCACCACATGATAATTGGAAAATTTTAAAAATAAATTAAATAATAAATATTTTACAAAGGCGGGGGTGTATAAGATGCAAAATCGGCCCATTGGTATTTCTCTTAGCAAGTCCTACTGAATTTTGTATGAATGGAAACAGCGAATTGAGACGAACATTTTGGTACTAAGTTCATGAGGTTTTCATAGAATTTCGAAAGCTGAAAATTATAAACAAAATAACACATTCTTGGT
>CAJNSZ010003077.1:0-12347 GCA_905329745.1 Rotaria sp. Silwood2
ATATCCGAGCCCAAATATCGTCAAAAATTAGCATTTTCTGTAACGCTTTCCCAAAAAACAGAACACGGGAGAAAAAACATCCGCTACAAAAAATGATCACCTAAGTGAATAGCATCTATGGTAAAATTTTCAGACTTCTATCATTTGAAATAAAAAAGCTAGCTAAAGTCCAGTTTGGCTGGGAAAACCCACCTTAACCTCCTCCTTTGGACTCCTTCACAGGGTTTTAAAATTTTTTTGACCCTATGGCTATGCTTAGAGTTACTAGTCCTACAAACTCAGAAAGTTTCATTCCATTCGGTTAAAGTCGATGTAATTGTGGTACGCTCTGGAAAGAATTACCCTTCTTCAATTAGACTGAAACTAACTTTTACCTCCGCTATTGCTCTAGTTCTCTTGTTGAACTGACTATAATCGTTTCATGTTTTACACGACACAGAAAAAGTGTTATTTTGTAATGACAATAGTCATGGAAAACTTCAAGAGGCGAAAACGTCAATTGTATTTGCAAATAGCGTCACATTAGTAGTCTTCTAGACAATTTTTAAAGCCAATTCTATTTCACGGATATTGAAAAGTCTATCGCAACGACAGTCTATTTTTAAGTTAAATATTAGAGTAAATAGAACTAAGATGAAAATTCGAACGATACTTGGTTACTACATGGAATTTATTAGATATTGTGATTAAGTTCTCCATCTCAAATGGTATGTCTGACAAAAAACTTTCATGTCTATCGCATATTGCTGAAGAAATATCATGAAAATATTTATTTGAAATAACTCACTGACAAATAATACTTTAAATCGATAAAAAGACATTTAGATTGCTATTAGTCTAATCATAATATCTCAATTAACATTAGTTTGCTTGGTCTGAAAAGAATCATCGTACGTTTACAACCTTTGGCCCTACAAAATAGAATAACTTGCAACTTAATCTAAAATGTTCCGTTGAGTACAATCGATTGTGGCTTTCGAATAGTACATCATAGATGCCCATTAGTGATGATAAATCTCTACTTCAAACTCTGTAGTCTATGTTAAGTAAAAGGAGTAAACTTACCCCCGGGCGAGCAAGAGTTGCGATAATATCGAAAACATATTTTAGATCGTCACCAAAGAGAGCTTGAATTTTCCAACTCTCGTTTGGATTAGATTGACGCAAAACATACAAAGAAATTTTGTATGGAGAAAATGTAGACTGCACCACTGTAGGAACTGTAGTGCTCGGTATAATCTGCATTGTATCACCGTAATAATCCTCATTATCGATGTCATCAGTGTTGGATATAATCGACGTAGGCATTTTGTCAAATCAAAATCTATACAAAAATAAAACAACAAATCGATACGAGTTGCCTGAAAAATAAAGCGTCAAGAATAATCGAAGCAACGATTCTCTCTTTTATGATTCTTTTCTTCTAAGGTTTTTTTCTTTATATGTGCACGCAAGCAAAAAGTTGGCATAAGGCGTACTCGTTATTTTTACATGATAGTAAAAAACATTACCGACCAAGTATAAGTCAACACTTTTTCCCCACAATCGAACAGAACGGAGAAAACGCTGTTGGAATTTTCTTATTCCTTCAATTTTTATTGGCTAAAGCAATCCATTGACGAGCTTGAAAATTTTCTGCAGGATTGAATGCCGATCACATGCAAACTGGTTTTTTTCCCAATATATTTCGTGCCGTCATATTGACTTTACGATAAAATTTTTTAATTTCTCTCTATTTTTCTCTCATCTCCGTCTCCCCAAACATCTTACTAAATATTTGCACAGAATAAAATTTGAATCAACGAAAGAAATAGTAAAATTTAAAATTTCTCGTATGTAAGCTGTCCACGGTAAAAACGTGCAAGAAACGAAAGAAAATATTTTCTTGTATTATTATTCGAGAAATTTGAGCTTGTAATAACAGAGCAAATGGAAGTCTGTAGTGAGACATATTCATTGCTTCCAATTCGTATAATATCGATATCATACAAAATTAATTAATAAAACTCTTGATCCAGCTATATTGGTTACACTGAGAAGTTCCATTAAAATTTAATGCTTATGTTCCATTATTCCATTCATAATTATAAGTAAAGCTAGTAAAACGTATGCATATGATAAAGAGACTTTTTTGTCTGAAGTGTAGTATACGTGTAAATGTGTCATACTATTAGTTAACATAATCTCTGCTATTGGAATATCACTTATTTAAATAATCACGAGGAATTAGAACAGATAAACTGTTAAATAATAAAAATTCAAAATGTCCGAAATAGATTGTCGAAAAAGTGTTGAAAAGAAAGCGGAATGTAGATGCGAGTAAGGATATTGGCATGATACTTTTCCTCATGTAACATCACTGTCACACTCCTTATCTACATCTACATCTTCACTTTCACTATTCAGATGATTAATTACACTTTGCCTTAAATAACTAATTAGTTCGACATGAACTGAAGCACATGAGCAATAGTTTTGTCTAACAAAAACGAAAAAGAAAAGGTACATAATGAAAAATATGTATATTGCTAAGAGCTCATATCTTTCCTTGATTTTAAACTTCTTATTCTTTTTCTCTTCTGATATGATTCTTTCTGTGTATGACCCAACTTTAAGATGGTTACCTATGTAGTTTACATTCATTTCTGAAAGTATGTTTTACTTCATCAAAATACGATAACAATGTTGTATCATTCTTTTTTTATCGGAATTATTATTTGCTAAAATTGTTTGTCAAGTTTTATTTGATTAGATGCATTACATAGGAGAACGAATTACTGTCTTGTGAATGAACAAATTTAATAAGAAACACAACAATAGTGACTTTAATACCTAGAAATATTAGAGAACAGATCTTGTGGTTATAGTTAATTTATTTAACACATTTATCAAATAAAAATATATTATGCTGTTGTACATCTGCCGAACAAAGGCTTGATCTTTAAAACACTATTATATGAAAAGTTATATGTTGTCATGATGTTAATAAAATGTTTTTGCTCTTTGTTTTTATTGACACAACAGAGTAAAGAAAACATTTTCACAAAAAAAAGTGTCGTCTCACACTCACAGTCGTATAGTTAGATATGGCTTTATCAGACTTCTCCTTAAAATTCTTGATTTGTGAACCAATTAAAAATGATCTTGACAATAGTCTGTAAAGCTCTGATTTAAGAATTTAATTTATTTCATCAATCATTTTATTTTATCGTTTCTATAGAATTTTACACATTCGATGATAATATTCATAACTGATTTTTTGCCAGTTTTACGATTATCGAAGGTTCTGTTTTTCGTGTGATTAGTTTGATTATAATTGAGAAGGAAGTTTTTCATGAACTTGACCAAAGTACAGAAGTAAACTGAAATCTCGTGGATCATGCCATATATGTCGATTATCATACTTGTTTCCTAACTTTTCCAAGCGTTGAGAAATGAATCGTCGTGAAAGAATTTCTGTGGTCATCGCCACAGCTTGTTTTCGACATACATTGTTGAACACCGAAGTTTGCTCCAGTGTACAAAGCATAAATGGGATGTGATCAACGACTGCAGCATTGCTGAGTGCAGATAAAAGACTAGATTTGAGATCAGTAGAAATTATAGCCGTTTTTGGAGACGATTCGTAAAAATTAAACACCAACCAATATGGACCACGATAATTTTCTGTATTTGATCGATCATCACAAATAATTGAATTCGATGCTAGCCACAAAGATGCTACTGCGTAATGACCTGAAGGAAAATCACCTATGGCGAAAGTACCAACATATTCTTCTAATTGCATAATACGTCGCAAGTCGGATAAAATCGGACGATCTACCCAATCTTCAAGATCGACCATCCATAGCTTTTCGGTTTCTGATTGAGTTAATTTATATAGTCTCACAACTGCAGCCTCGTATATTGTGGGAATGACAAAAGTGTCAATATAACAAATTTCCTTACGCGACGCCGCCAAATATTTGCGTTGTCACTGTATTGAAGCAACATTCGTGACCATGGTATGGTTTTGACCATAATCAAATCCACCTTGGCGAACAAACTGAGCGACATGTGGATAGGCAGACATTCCAACCAGCTGCCGTTGTCGGTTTGGATCAACACGACCCAAGCGACCGAAAACTGTTGACATAATGTACGGACCGAAATGAACACGTTTACAATTCATAACATAGACGAGAACGACTCGATTATCTTTTGAATCTATCATTTGTAAACAATAAGACTCAGGATATCGTTCCATGCATCGAAGATAATCCGGAAACTCGCAATGGAATAGAACAGATGACCCACCACTGTTACTTTTGAATGCAGATGCCTCATTCGTAGATTCACATCGATGTAATAGATCAACTATTGCTTTTCGATCGTCATTATAGTCGTACATACTACGAATTCGACAAATTAATTCAGAGTTATCTACACTCATGTTGTTGTCTGATTCTTGCTTCAAGAAATATTATGCTGGTGTTTCATTTTATCAGCATTTACATTTGAGTTAAACGACATCATGTGTCGATAACGTTGCATATAAAAGAAACGAAAGAAAAAAAAGGCATAAGCTTCTTCTGTTTTCTTCTGAAAAGAACAAATGACAAGACACACGAAGATATAGGACGTGGGTGTAGGTTTTATTGGTCGCTTCATCTACACCGACACTCACACTTCAAAAAAAATTAGCAAAGTTCTGTAACATGCAACGTCAACAAAAAGTCCAATCAAGGGAATTCTTTTTACGAAAGAAATTACGATAGCAGAAAAAGTAGGTAAGGACTTATCGAGGAAAATATCGACACTCTCGTCCAAAAACAAATCAATATATTAGAAGCAGTAGGAACAACTATCACTGCTGCACACATCCAACATGATGAATCACGATTAAACATAAACAATTGAACTCCGTTAAGAAAAAAACTAATTGTTGAAATGCATTTTACAATGTTGCTCTTTACTACACTGTACTTTTGCACTTGTGCGTTTCATACATTTTTTGTTTTCACTAAAAAGTCTTTCGACTAATTTTTTTCCGCTAAATGAATATCATTTTATTTTTGAAAGAGGTAACTGGATTTTGAACGGAGAGGAGTTCAGCTTGTGTATTTATATTAACGGTGAAAATCTATTGTAGAAAAACGAAATTCTCCAAAATTAGAGGTAAATTTCTTCAATCGAATCAAGCCTATTTGGTTTTTATCGAGGAATTTACTTCTATTTGGTTTTTGTATGTCCTATGTGAATTATAGCTTAAAAGATTATTCATTTATTCCCATTTGTCTCCGATTAATCAATCCGCAATAATTACTGATTCACAGAGTAAAAAGAAAAAAAAAACTAAACACCAAAATCATAAAACCCATTCGATTTTTAATATATATGATTATTGTTTCTTGAAGATTAATAAAAAAAGAAAAAATGTGTATTTCATCCATTTTTTCATTTTATAGATTAGATATTGTTACATTAAAAAAATGTCTTTTTATTTGTTCAGCAAGAATAAAAAAAAAAAAACACAAGGCAAACAAAAACTAACAATAGAAATAATTATTAGAAAAAAATGATGTCTTCATGACGAGTAACCACAAAGGCGACAAATAATATCATAACCAGGACTTTGACAGATCGGACAGTTAGTATCACATAATAATGAACTAGTGTTACTACTCACAGCATCATAGAGTGAAGGATCATTATTTACTATGACGTTGTTCGTATCTATTTGATCAAGAACATTTAAATCATTAAGGTCATAATTATCATTTATACTATTTGAGTTTTCAGGTAAGCTGTCGTTTTTAGATGCATCCTACACAATACAACAAAACAATCATACAATATCAGACTATATAATTGGAAAGAAACAAAAAGTTAACTTTCCAAATTGATATTTAGACTCTTAAAAATAAATGCACCATGTGTACGAAAAAGATTTTTTTCGCAAGTACAGTAGAGATATTTTCTATAACTTACAAAGAGAAATTGTAAATCGGATGACGAAGTATTGATCATTTGTGAAAATATACTATCTGTAATTTGTCGAGTGTTATTGTACAATGGAAGATCCTGATCAATATGCATAGAAGAATTCTTCACATTTGTAGATATATTTGTCGTTGATGAATGATCTTGTCCTTTTGCTTTTTTTGTTCGTTGACAACAGTGATCTGACTCTTTTTCTAAAGTACACTTTCTGTTATAATCAAAAGATAAAAAGAAAAAAAGATAGTATACGACGTTTCTTTGATTGTTTTTTCTCCGATGATATATTCTTCGGAACATCCAAAATATTGACCACATCGGATGTATGACGTCCTTTTAAATATTCGAAAAACGTCTTGTCTATCTATAATAAAATCATTTTTTATTACTTGTGAAAATTAGTTCATTGGATAAAACTAAAGTTTCCCATTGAATGACATCATCTTTTTGAAGAACAAGAACTAAACGAGATTTCCTATAATCGTCTGATGAGTGTAATAATTTGCTTTCATTAATATCTGTGAATTGACACAGCATGTCTAAGGGTGCACTAGGATGTTTTTTTGCTTCTTTGATTGCCATAATTCTTAATTCAAGTCTATAAACAATATAAGAAAACATCGAAGTTCGAAATAATGAATTTAATTTACTTTTCTCCCTTGTCGCTCGTCCAATTCTTGGTTGTAGTAATAGGTATTTCATACCGATCCAACAATTGCTTTACATTATCTTCTTTGATAAAAGCTCGCTCCGGATGATAAAAGAGGCAACGTTTTCCAGATTGATATATATCCAATACAATATAAACAAGCAAAGTGAAAACGTGATCATTGCAGTTTGTAACTTCATCAATACCAATCTATCAATAAAAACAAGATCAAGATAATATTCTTAGATGTGTAATATTTTTAAATAAGATTACCTGAAATCGAGGTAATCTACTTCCATATTTTCGTTTTGAAGTTTTTGGAGCTTGAATCCTACTAGGTTTACCAACGATTTTCCCTGTATCCACATTTATTACATCAGAAATGTATTGATCTCGTTGTTCATAATTGACATTGAGACCATCAACAAAAGCCATTTTAGAATCATTAGAAAGAGGAATAGTACAATGTATTTGTGATTTTGAACTCGATACAAACTGATCATTTTGTTGAGTATCTTTATTTGGTTGAATACCTGTTATTAAATATATATATAATGAAATAATCGATTTACACGCACAACCATTTTTGAATGTGAACATACCTTCTGTAGTATTCACACATTCTTGTTCGGTAATCGATTTATGAGTATAATCTATACATAGAAAGATTCATGATTATAGAGGACAAAGACAACTTGTTACTAATTGATTTACTTAACAAAATAATTTGTAATATCAATGTTTGTCTTTCTGAATTGGTTGGTTGAGCACTAGGTGTCGTTGTTTTGTTTGGTTTGAAACATTTGTAGTCGTCGATATAAGTATTATTCAAAGTGACAAAGCCATCGTCTTGATCAAGAATTTCAATATCAAACGGATCCTGAACACGTTTATACGTTTTTACTATAAAATCTTCGACGGCTTCTCTTGTTGTCATCCCAGTAAGTTTCCATGTTTTGCAAGCACATATAAACTTACGATGACGATCAACAATATTTAATTTTGTATGAACTTTTATCATCATGCCACTATCTTACTCTTTTGATCGTTTAATATGAATAAGGCAAATTTGTATATCTCTCATAAGATGCGAAACGATGCGGCTGGAAAACTTCATCTTATCATAGTCATATATTGGACGAATCAAACGAGTTTTTTTCTGTTGATTCATTTTATTTTTCATTTACAACAAGCCAGAAAGAAAAAAACGAAAATGAATAAATGCCGTCTGTAAAGTAGAAGGCTCAAGGTCTTTTATCTTTCTCCTGTATTTTTTATCGTTTAATGCAGACGAGAATGAGAAGAAGGAGGAAAAAAAATACTCGTAAAAAATGTGCTGGAATATATATGCTGGCGTTTTGACTTTTTTTGCATCAACCGAAAAAGAAATACAAGAACGCAAAACAGTAGAAAATATAGTGATTTCGTTTTCATAAGAAAAAACTGCAACATTTAAATTTATTTATCATCTTATATTTATTTCGTTTAGAATAAACTACTGATCAAGTAAAAAAAAAGTATTCATGCTACATTTCCACACTCACTGTATATAATTTATACAAACAGAATTATTTTATTCAATATATGGCTTTATACAAGCTTCATTTTCGATTCAACCACAAGTTTTATCCATTTACTTTTAACTCTAATATGTCTTTGGCTTTTCTAAAAGACCAAGTTGGAAAATCATTTGGTATGAGTCCTGATAGTTTTGAAATTCAAATTTACGATGAATGTTTCAAGGATATGTGTGTATTAGACGATAACTATTTGGAAGATTTACATGAACAATTACCTCTTACATCTATAAGTGAATTCAAAGGTGATATTTTACGGAATCATTTTCCATCAAGTGAGTTAAAATATGTAGAATCATGTTAGAGATTTTACAAATCATCTATACGTTAGTGAAGTCTAAAAAGGTTTCATTTGTTACTTATAATTTAAGTTGTTTATGATCATGATCAATGCAAGGAAATAACACAATTGAACGATTGTTCACGAGCTTTGTTATTCGAATGCAATACTATTGATAACGACAATACAGCATCGGAAGAGTTCAATATGATTTTTCCTGACGACAACCAATGCTCATGTCCTGCGGAATTGTTCATTTCAAGATCAACAGAAGGTAAGGTCCTTATGAGAAACAAGATAAGATCTAAATAATGAATATTTTTCTAATAGAAATTGCAGATGTGTGTGAATGCAATGAGTGTAATTATTCGACCAGTCATGCTCAACCATTATCTGATATTAATCAATTAAATTTACTTTCATCAAATGATGATATCAAAAAAACTATATGTGAGTCTGATGTATCAATTGTACAAAGAACTCCGGAAACATTATTTTCATCAGATAATGATGAATTACGTTTTACTGAAAGTATGAATCTTGTGACACAGGAAGCTGTTCAGGACATAACAGACATTACTGTAAATAAATCTGTCAATATCAACACGATTCCAGTTATAACACCATGTACAAGTGTTTGTGAAAACAATTCAGATGGTCTTGCCTTAAATATTCATTATCAAACTGCACAAGCAACTGTACCAAAGGAATTATCAACTTCGTTACAATTTATACGTGATGTTCATCCTTATCAAAAAACACAACATGATAAAGATACTTTTGATAAACTGATAGACAAAAGTAGTTTGTCGTATGTTATGCGTATTCAAGGATTCAAGACTAAAGCAGACAAAGGAATAAGTGTTTTACCTCGGCTGAAAGTAAGCATTAATAACGAAGATTTAGTTTTTTTTTCTCTGTATCTTCTGCCATTCTATAGTCCGGTGCATAAGCTTTTGGATTCAACGCTAATTAGATTACCATTGCTCAAATCTTTTAAATCAGTCATTAAAAAATCAGCATAGACTGCCTAGTCGATATTCATTTCCTGTTTTCAAGTATTAAGAAGAAATAATCATTTATGAGACTCATCTAAAACAAAATAAAGAACATAATATGCTTTCAACATTTTTATGATAAACTGAAAAATTGATTCGAGAAGTTTTGAAAAGGCTTACGTTATAGACACTTATATTACACTGTTCATTTTCAGTTTGCAGCAGAACTGTTTCATATCGAAAATTCTTTTGTAACATTTGTGTTAGAGTCTTTGAGATTTCAATATTACGAGATTATATGAATCTAGAAACTTTTTATAAGCTTTACAAAAAGAAAAAAACATTGTTCAATGACCGATTCATTTTTTAATAGATTCCAATGTTTTACATTTCTAAATATAAACGATTATTGCAACCTATTCATTTAATGGTCGCTGTTGTGCGAGAAGAAAAAATCAATAATAAACGAAATTGGCATCTATGTAGAGATATGCAATTTTTACCTGCTAACAAAAACAAAATTACGGAAGCTGTAAATCCGATTCAACTAAATCTGAATTCACTATCCATAGAATCTGATGGAACTTTTCTGTAAGTTTTGTTTAGGCTATAATTTTGATGTTGCCGCGAAGATGAATTTTGTTTAGATTATCTCTACGATTAATCAATATACCAGTGTTGACTACGACAAATAAATCAGACGACAAGTTCTTCTATCAACTCGATGAAGAAACAGTTAAAAACTTACATCATGCTCAATATGATCCCAATTTCATTCGACTTATGTGTATACTTGTGCTAAATCATAAGGTGGCATGGAATACATTGTGCCTCTCTGATTATATTCGTCCAAGTAAATTAGCTTGTATTTAAGTAAAACACAGTATTATTATTGTTGCTTTATTTTAGAACAAGAATTACAAACATGACTGTTCTATTAATAAAAACACTTAATAAGATAGTTAAATCTCAACGGATGGAATAAAAAGACGCCCAATTTAATAAAACTATTTGCTTTTTAATTTTGAACTATCTATCCTGGAGTAATTGTCGAAATTTCATTGTATAATAATATTAATATGATTGTAAAATTGATTCTACATTAGTTAGATCTTAAGGCCAATAGTAAACTTATGTTAAATATTGTATTAAACTATTAAGTACAATATATTTCATTGTGCTTATTCGCTTAAAATAAAACAATCATTTTTGTAATTTCAACATTATCAACTAACATTCGGAACTTTCAAATACTTCACTTTAGGGTTGATTTATGCGGGTGTAGATGTGGCTTTGGAAAGTATGGTTGCGGCTGTATAAGTCAGTGTGAAGAAGGAGGAGACATGCACACCTTCGAGTATACGCACTCTGGTGCACCTACTTGGGCCCAAAAGGGTGACTTCGAAGATTCAATCTTTCTTCTAGCTTATTTTCGCATTGTAGAATCTTAAAGCATTTTGCAAACCCGGCATGGATGGGTATAGCTCAACAGTTTATTCACTATCATGTTTAGTTTCGCTGGCGTCAACACTCACACAGCAGCTTTCGCGCTCATGTCAACACCATTGACTACTCGAAGGAACGAAGATTGAGAAGGTGTGGGAGAATGTGTTCGAAAAGCTTTTCTTTGGGTGATGTGAAATATAGGAAAAATTCCGCCGCTATTAGTGAGAAAAATGGAAATTTTTAGCTATCGCAGTTGTATATTTCTCTACATGCCCTCACTCAGATGCTTATTTTTCTTTGTTTCTTAAAATAAATAGTCGCATGAAGAAAAGGTATGTCCAACTAATCTAAAAAAAAATGTACATTAAATTGTGGCGGGCACAAATGAGATTGAGACTGCTAAAAGTCCTTTTATTTATTTGTTGTAAGATGGAACGAATTTTTTTTTCATACTGAGAAATTCTTACGAAGTATCCTTATAACAACATGCTGCTCGATACTTCTCGTTTTATGGATGAATCTGTGTAAATTGATGCACACAGAAGACATTTACTCAGTCTTATACAGATCAATAAAATATCTTCTAGTGATCTTGATTTCATATGTATTTAGAACAAGTCAATATGCAAATTATTTAAGGTCTATTCGGCACATCATTTCTTCATACGACGACTAGGGTGTAGGTGTATGCAGGATGAGAACACTCACACATCCACACCCCGTACACAAGTTCATTGCATTTTTCTATGATGAAAACTTAACTTCGATCTTTTTAGACAAAAAATTGAACAATCTTATCATCTCTTGTTAATGTTATATTTTTGTTTTGTAACTAAATTTTTTGTTTTTGGTTTAGTCTGTCTTTGTGTTTGAAACTTTTCAGTAGTCATTCCACATTTAAAACATTTAGCAAATCGGCATGCTGGACACGTATGACGAATATTTAACGGGTGCGGCAGAATAAATGGCGGTCTCAGTATTTTGATTATAACTTTTTTTCTTTTTGATCTTTATAACTGGTTGTTTTGCCAAAAGATGCGTCGTGCAATTCTCTACAAAACCATAACTAAACGTATTTCTGTAGAAAGTTGAGAGAAAAAAAGAAATGAATATTATTCAAAGCATAAAAAGTGCTCAACTTTCAAAGAGAACGGATGTTCTAATTACGAATGACTAGTGTTCGTATCTCTTTTCTTATCCTCTTCTAGTAGACATATTTTAAAAGCAAAGTATACTAAAAGATGCAGCGTGAAAATCTCTACAAGTTACATTAAAAACCTTATATTATATGTGTACTTTTTTTTTTCAAAATGATCAAAATTCTGTGCGACCAGTTTTCGGCTCTGTGAACAATATCATTTTTTGGTATACTACGAATTCGTTTTCTTTTAATAGAATATATTAGGCGATACAGAGAT